>JABXWE010034464.1:0-24803 GCA_014611495.1 Limonius californicus
ACGATTATAGGCCTCCTTAACGTACTGTTTTTAAGCTAAAACAGTGCGCTTAGAACGGCTTTATAAAACCGAAATAGAAAAACTATTTTACAACTTTGAATCGGTATGATACTGCCTTAACAAATTCAATTACAGTAATTTTTTTACTTTTTAACAATTCAATTTTACTGTCTAAAAACTGTTTCCTTTTTAGCACAGCCGCGTCACAAATATTTCTTACTTTTTCTGTGCTTTTTTGTTTTATATAAGAATCTATTTGATAATTTAATAATATATCGATAAACTGGTGTATATTCGGATGTGCGCTATAAAACCAAGAATTAAATTTACTGTGGAAGGACTCACATGCGTTTGTGGTTCGTTGCAGAGATGACGAGTGTTCTGCCCACATGTGGGGGGGAAACAACGCGTCTTCTGCTATATAGTTATCAACTAGATAATCAGAAAATTTTTTGCCGCCTTTATTTTCTGGTTGAAAGGAGGAAAAGTCTATGGCAAAACAGTCACCAACATCTTCTGGATCCAGAAACGGCAATCCAAAAACATAGGTTAAATATTTAGAAATTATGCTATCCTTGTCTTTGTACTCCGCAGAGAGCCCCACTTCTTGAATTTTTCTCCACCTAATAAGGGAAAACCTTAACGTTATTACGATTTTATCTATAAATGAATGTTTTTCACTTACCACGACTGGCCCAAATGAAAACGGCAGCCTTTTATAATCGCATTTGGCAAAACTTCTTTGATACCCTTATGTATAGCGATCTCAAAATCTACTGTCACAATAGCTGGCGTAAAGTGAAGTCCCAATTTTTGACATTCTTCTTTTAAATAAATAAACGCGGTTTTATAAGTTGCCGCTAATTTATTTGGCAGCAAGAAAAACACGAGAGGCACGTAGTGGTTAGATTGTAGTCCGTGAACAGTAAACATTTGAAGGAAAAGCTTAGGACTGTATTGGAATGTTCCATCGACGTATATAGTACTTAACTTTGACAATTACAATTATATTTTCACCATCATCATTTTTCACTCTTAATAAGCTGCACAGAATTCATTTTTAGTTGTTACTTGAAAAACAAGACAAATAAAACTGAAGCAACAAGAATGTTTGTAAAACCAAGAAAACTTCTGAGAAAGGCAAGGGTGGATTTTCATGCAATCTTATTGGTCGGATTTGTTATGATGACATACTCAACTTATCTAAAATCCTTTAATAGTAACTTGACTTATCTAATCTATAATCCGTCTATCTGGTACTTCAGGTCATTGGGTGACAATTCGAACAGCAAATTTTCGTTACCCGGATTAAAAACTGACCGGATATAACAATGAAGACTCGGTGAGAAAAAGGAATTCGAAAAAAAACATTTTAAGAATTGCAACATGGAACATCTCTACGGGGACTAAAAAAACAAGAAATCATAACCGAAATGGAAGAACATAGAATTGATATTTGCGCAATAAGTGGAATGAGGAAAAAAGGTGCTAAAACAACCATGAGAGGAAACTGTCTGCGGAAAGACCTCATATTGTCATTATCTCTAACTCGGGATATTACCAAACTAGATATAATATCTATCTACGCATCAATCACAAATAAATCAAAATCAGAAAGAGAGGAAGAAGCAGTGGGAAATCAACAAGTTAACGGTGGGGCTAGATGCTCCAAGGCACCGTGGTTTGACGATGGAGTAAGAGATCTGGCAAAAGAAAAGAAAATAGGTTATTTGAAATACGAAACAAATCTTACACCGGAAGAGTGCACAAAATACAAAAGAGTAAGAAATGAAGTCAATCAAGATATAAGGAAGATAAAAGGGGACATTGGGAAAAATACACGAAAGACATTGAACACGATCAAGACTCAGAGAAGCATTTGGAAAATGTTATGAAACCAAAACAAAGAAGTGTGTGAATATGTACAACAACAAAACATTTATAAAGCGGAATGGTTCGAATATTTTAATCACCTTTATGGAAGAGAACAAGATAATATAGATATAGAAGAATATGAAGATCAAGAGTACAATAACAACATCTCAGTCAATATCACGTTAGAAAAGGTACAGCATACAATAAGCAATCTCAAACTTCGTAAATCCCCAGGCCCAGACGGAATTTATAATGAGCTCTTTAAATATAGTGGCGAAACTCTGACAAAACAGATAAATAAATTATTCAGTCTAGTAATAGCAGAAAAATAGTACCTAATGATTGGAAGAACGGCTACACCATACCAATACACAAGAAAGGCGTTAGAAACTCTAGGCAATTACCGTGGCATCACATTAGTGAAAACAATTGTTAAGCTGTCCACTGCTATAATAAAGGAAGAACTAGGAAAAATTATAGATATAACCGAAGAACAACAAGATTTCAGAAAGAACAAAAGTACGATTGATGCAATATTTGCACTGCGACAGCTGGTGGAGAAATCACTAGAATATAATCAACCCATCTTCATGTGCTTCGTGGACTTTACCAAGGCGTTTGACCGCGTAAGAAAGAATGATATCTTAAAACTCCTAAACGAACAGTCAGTGCCAAGCAGCTTAATACAATTAATAAATGACATTAATATGAACACCATGACTAAAGTAGAAACAGAAAAAGTGATAATTAACAAAGGCATACGTCAAGCAGACTCCGTAAGTCCGTTCTTATTCCCTAATAACATCTTCATTATACTAAGATCATACCTACAAGACAGACACTTCCTTGTAGAATTTCAGAAGGAGTATATAACAATCGTTCCAATCAATTCAGGAGTACCGCAGGGGAGCGTGTTGGGACCGGTACTGTATTTACTTTTCTAGGCAGATCTACCCACTAATACTAATACAATAACAGCCACTTTTGCAGATGACACCGCTGTACTAGCTACCCATAAAGTGCCTACCATAGCTACAGAGATACTGCAAGTCAATTTAAATATGATACAGAAATGGATGAAACGATGGCAAGTAAAGACTAACGAAAACAAGCTAGTGCCTGTGACTTTTGCCCTAAGAAAAGGAACATGCCCTCCCATCCGACTAAACAACCAACAGATACCTCAATCAGAAGAAACCAAATACCTCGGATTCCATCTTGATCGACGTTTGAACTGGCGCAAGCACATATTCACAAAAAGCAAGCAACTGGGACTGAAGCTCAGTAATATCTACTGGATTATCGATAGAAAGTCGAAACTTTCATTGGAAAACGAACTATTAATATACAAATCTATTCTAAATCCTGTGTGGACGTATGGAATGCAACTGTGGGGCTCAGTTTCCAAATCTAATACAGAAATTCTTGAAAGATTTCAGTCCAAAGTGCTGCGTATGGTTGTTGCCGCCCCATGGAATTATTCCCAACGACGTAATCCGCCGCGATCTCCAAGTAGTGTTTAGCAAGAGATGAAAACCTATACTGTTAACTATTGTCCGAGGTTTAGTGCCCCTCCAAATCGTCTAGTGAAACAACTTCTTAGAAGAACCGTTGGTAACCGTAGACTTAAGCGCCGTAACCCCAATGACCTAACAACTAGATTTTAAGTTAGTTTTAAGTTTAATAACCAACAATACTCGTTATTCATTAACAGAGAGAAAGGAGTATGTCATTAGACAGACTCCTACATCTCATTATTCAATTGTCAAACTAATTACTGAATGTCCAGATGAACAGATTGTAATAAATTGGGATATCAATAATAAAAAGGTTTATTCTTGTTTAATTTAATCATGGATAAGATGATAAAGGCGCTTGGAGAAAAGGATGGTTACAAGCTAGGACATAACAACTTAAATATAATATGCTATGCGAACGATGCAGTACTGCGAGCAGACTCTGAAAATTATCTACAGACGCTATTAAACCAACTTAACATCAAGGGAAGAAAATATAATATGAAAATGTCGATAGATAAAACCAAATCCATGGTAATAGGCAAAGAAGCAATCCGTTATAAGCTTGAGGTAGAACGATCGTTACTTGAGCAGATAATGACATTTACATACTGAAGACATCAACAGCAGCAGAGATCTTTAAGCAGAAATACAGAAACAAGCCGTAAAAGCAACACAAATAGCGGGAGGCCTAAATACAGTAGCATACCATAACATATGTATCAGCAAAGAAAGCAAAGTGAGTATATATAATTATACAAAGCAATGGTCCGTCCAGTACTAACCTATGCCATAGAGACACGTGCAGAAAGGAGGTGAATCAAAATGAAATCCTTCGAAAAACAAAACAAATATATCAATAAAAGGAAGATATGAAATACAGGATATAGTAAAGTAAGCAAACGAAGAAGACAAGAATTGAACAGCCACTTATAAAGGTTGGAGGAAGACAGATTAACATATATTTGCAAGAAGGAAAGACCGATGGGGAAACGGTTAGCTGCCCGACCACCCAAAAGATGGGCACAAAGCTGGTTTTCCTCCTACCAGGAATAAACAGAATCCGAAGGAAAAGCATATAGGGCCATCCCTAGCTAAAAGAAGAAGAAGAAGTAATGAAAAGAAAAGACCCTCGAATATGCAACTTATTAAACAGAAAGTAATTAGAGAAACCTGAACCTACCCTGGATATAGGAAGTATCTTTATATGGGCCTATATATACTCTTTATTCGCCCACGACTTCCCAGTCACAAACCCCACCCGAGCCTAAACCTTTTTTTTCGCGGATGACACCACCATTTGCACTTCCCAAAAAACTTCTCTCCGCATCCCGCGAAATTCAAGTTGCTCTCAACCACCTCTCCAGATGGACCAGCAAGTGGAGGATTAAACTCAATGGCGAGAAATCAACCGCCATCCTATTTCGACACCCGAACTCCTTCCGAACCCCCAGACTGGATCCAACCGACATATATATTTCTGCCCACAATCAAGCAATCCCCCTTTCAAACCAGGCCCGATACCTGGGGATCACCTCCAGAAATACCTGCTCTCTAAACCTCGAGAAACCCTGAAAAATCCGAAACCGTTCCAATCTTCTTCGGCGCATCCAAGGCCGCTTCCGCGGCTGCGATTCTAGAACCCCCCTCTCCACACCTATAACACCTTCACTCGCCCCGTCATTGAATCTCCCGCACCCTTCATCAAGGCATTCCTATCGCCAACGAAACTCTCATGACCTCCTACAGACCTCTAAACCGTGACCTCGTCTCAATCAACCGTGTTCCCAGGAGACCCCGGAGGAAACTCCCACATCCCCCTTCCGCTCTCCTATCATCCCTGTACCCTGACCTCCCTGGAATCCTCATTGACATAGTGGAGGACACTCTACTGTCAATGAGGTGAACAGACTACCTCCGTGACCGTGTGACCCCTTCAAATGTGGTACACGTATAATTACGTACGGCCATGCCCCCCCCCCACTTTTTCAGGATACCACTACATTTACCCCCCTCTTCCACCATTGTAGCACTCCAACTAACAGAAAACACTACACTTTTATTTAACAATACAGATACCCGAGGAAGCTACAAACACCAGCCCAGACCAACCAGCCACCACACCAACCACTAACCCATCACCAGCCCATCAAGATGTCGCCAACCCAGAAAATGAAGAAACGAAGCCGAGGACTGAAGAGGTCCACCGCCTAGAACAGTCCACCGCCATATTATTAAGTTAACCGTAAATAAAAATGACATGTATTATCTTAAGTTTTTGAATAAACGTATTTTTAATTCAATTCATGGGCCTAACATGAAATTTTCAGTAAATCTAAAATATCTTTGTTACAAATCCAAAAATATGTGATTTTTGTGCCCATTATGCATACGACCATCAACTTGCAGCTGAGCCTGTCATTCTTGACAACTTACTTAGATAATGAATTCATATTATATGCAAGAAGAAATAGACCAATACGTGTCTAAGTACGGACATTTAAATATAAGGGGAACATACAAAAGTAGATGCGTGTAATGCAAGTTCATTAGTGATCATTCAAAGGCGCCGTCACCGCCTTACCTGCACTTACTAGAAAAATCTTGTTATTAAAAGGATTTTTTAATTTTAACATTGTAAACCATTCAGGCTAAACTAGCAGGATGTTAGTTAATTAAGAAAGATATTAATTGTTAATTGGTATAAGATAATGTGGTTGTACACAACCTGTTCTATCTTTACTTTTTGTTTAAATCTACTAATGACAATTATTTATTTATTGAAAACTTACAGAAAAGTTACATTTGAATTCAGGGTCAGCAGAAATTCAATCAAAAGTTATTTTCAGGCTATTTTAGTTCCCTTTGTAAATGGGTCTAATGGTTAGTTTTAGTTACCTAACTACGAGGGTCGTTTGAAAAGTCTTGCGATGCTCGAAAGCCATTATGTCTGTACGAAATTCCAATTACTTAGTGTCAGCAAGGTACCCCGTAACAGTTTCTTCAATTTTGAGGATATTTTATTACGAAAAATATTTAACAGGCATTGACATAGCTGGATGTCAGACGCAGAAGGCAAAAGCAGATTAATAAAATAGATATGATAGTAAATGGTATGTCAATTCGTTTAGTCTTGCAATGGAAACGACACTTGTATGGGCACTTGCAATATCTTGATGAGCCAGAGAGCGGATTTTATGCACTAAAAAATGACCAAATATGTGCATATATATGCACTTAAAATTTTCAAAATATGCAATAATTTGAGGAAAAATGCACTATTATATGTAAATATGCATATTCGTATCAAATATCGCATTTACATTTTTTAATCTATAAATTGAACCAGTAATAAAAAAAATTCATGTTATATGTTTAATATAAAAATCAAGTTAATACAAGATAAATTATTAAGTGACAACAATGAAAGATACATAAATAGTAAATACTATATACTTTTAAAACTACTAATTAAATTAGAACTGTATTATTTTAACTAATCAAACTATTTTACTAGCAAAACAATTAACAATTAAATGTTTCTCTATATTATCAGGCCGAAAATTGTGACGTCTGTCGGACAATATATTCTTATACGTAGAGAAGCTTCTCTCTACGTCTACAGATGTGACGGGCGCATTCTGGGGTTAATGCACTTAAAATGGGTAAATCTAATCTAAATCGATGGCAAGATCCTCTTGAGTTTTCGTCTAAACTTAAGATTTTGTTAACTTTAGTTAAGAATTGGTATCCACTCTTTTTTTCTAACACTTCATTAAATTTGTTTAAAATATTTTTACCAATATTTTCTGGAACAGCAGTGATTAAATTGTTGAAACTAATTCACTAAGTGTACAGATTTATTTAGTGGCATTCCTTCTATCTGCAATTTTGTAATTGTTTCACTTACAAAATAATAGTTTGCTTTTATAAATGCTAACTGATTGTGCAGTTCCGGTTTTTTTTAAACTGATTGAGAGTTCTCTATACAAACACTTGCATTATCTGAAAATCCTAAAACGAATGCTTTTGTTTCTTCCAAATTATCGGCATAAAAAAGAGTTGCAATTAACCAAGTACCCCACCGTGTAATTACTGGTTCAGGCGGCAATGGGGTGTTAGGTAGTTTTTCTCTATAGAACTGTACCCTTAAAGGAGCCTTCACAAACACTTTCTTGGTAGAACTTATTAAAGAATTTACCAATGGAAATTGATTTTGCAACATATCGCCCGCAACTATCTGTTGTTTCGTCTACTGCAAAGTAAAGATATTTATTTTTAATAATTTCTTTTATATCCTTTATGGTTTCAAGATATATGTCGTTGACATATCTTTTTCTCAGTGTACTTTCAACTGGCACTTTTCTTTTTTGCAATTTTTTCTAAAAATGACCTAAAGCTAGGATTTTGAAGGTTTTTTAGGGGAATATTAGCTTTAACGAGAGCACTGCATAATTCAAAATTGAATTCCTCTTGTTTATTTCTTCTTGCTGTTTCACCAAGTAGAGATTCTCGCAAAAGTGGTTGAGACTGGTTGGTTTTCTTCATTTTATCCAACTTTCCCTTATGGAGAGCGGTGTTAATGTGCTGCGTAATTTGAGATTTTCGCTCGAATAGTATCTAAAGCAAAATGGCGAATTAAAAAAAAACAAGTCTTTAAAATGATTCAATTTGCTGTTACATTTGAAATGTTTTAAGTGCATTTTATTAATATTTATATTTAAATAAGCCAATTTCATAAATTATTAAATTAATCGCTTCAGTGTAGGTTTATTTCATTAGCCTAAATTAATTTCGGACCTTTATATCAGCGTTTAACAAAAACAAAATTTAAATAATCTCTAATGCCACTTACCACTTTTCCACATGCTTTGTAAAACACCTTATCGCCATCGATACAGAGCTTCGTAAATTTTTTTATCCAGATTGGCACTAAATTATTTTTCACTTTAGGCATCTTAATGCTATATTATTTAAGCCACAAAACTAAACACTCGATTCTAAACAACTGTTCTCTGGCACCTTACCCAAGAGAATGCTTAAATTTTGGCAAACAGATGTTTTCAAAAGCCATAAATCTGACTAATATTGTACCACTACTGACCGTAAATCCTTTAAAAGCTCCCTGCTGTTTATCTTACAGTAATCTTCTTTTTAAAATCCACATTTTTAGCATTTACTAGGAAACTTACTAAGCCATGAGTCATGACTAGGTATATATCTATGCAGGGGCAGAAAGAAAGGATAAAGATTGGAATTTCCCGAAACAAGAAACCCGAAATCTTTTGCAACGAATTGAAAAAAATGAAACTTGAAATCAATAAATTAAAAAAAAAATTTATATGCTAAATTATGCATAAAATGACGAAATATGCACAATATGACACAATATGCAGTATTTGCTTAAATATGCAAAACATGCAAAAATTAATTAGTGCCAGTTAATTACAATTAGTGCGATTCGCCTAGAAACTAAAGCATATTGTTCAACTATAAAAAATAAACGATATGCATTTCGCATAAAATCCGCTCTCTGTAATGATGACAAATTACTTTTTTGTATTACTGTGGTCTAGTTGGTCGAAAAAGTTAGCACTGCATTCTCTTGTTGTTGGTGATGAACTCTTCGGAAAATAATATGTTAGTAGCGTACCTTTACCCTGTCAATATTACAATTACTTTCGGCTTAGACCGCGTCGTCATTTGGGAACTACACCCAGCATTATCAGGTAATAACCGACCTGTAGCTTGTCTGCCTTTATAAGCATTTGCTCTACAAGTTTGAGCCATATTTGTTCGTACGCCTTGCCTGCCTAAACAGGGCCGTGTGCTTATATTAATCAAACCTTGGGGCGGACAAGGATTTGATCTTGATGTATTTTGTTTGCCAGGACTTAATCGGCTTATGCCTGTTAGCTGTTTGTAAACCCGTACAAACTAACGTTTCGCAAGACATTGCAGCTTGCTTCTTCAGAGTGAATATAACACTGAACTCAAATCCGGGAAGCGGTGGTATTTAAACCTATTTGAGCCAGTCGGGCAGAACCGCAGAGTTCTGGTTGGCTGTCACCGTTGGGCAAGGACGGATCCGGTGGAGCGTGATCGTGTGATCGATGATGCGTAGGAGTCCTTAGAGGATAAACTACTGGAGTCCAAGCTTTACTGAGTCTAAAACCATCCTCCTTGTTTATGTTGTTAGGTTGTTTTTCAATTTTGCTTCACGTATGATACGAGGGAAGTAATGAGGCACTTTGGCGAGTACCCAAGCATTGTCAAAGTCCATCTTATGTCCAGTTAAACCAGTATGTTCAGCCACCGCAGATTTTGTGATGCGTTTATGTTTGCAATCACCTTTGTGCTCTCGCAATCTTCACTCAATGGAACGACCAGTTTGTCCGATGTAGTTTGAGCCATAGGAGCAAGGGATATTGTAGATCCCGGCTGATTTTCAAATTGATATATGATCCGTTACGGATCTGAAACCGTTTCCCAAAGTTTTGTTAGTCCTAAAGACTATCTTTATGCTGTACCTTCTAAGAACATGCCCAATCTTATCAGTAGTGCCTTTACTGTAAGGTAGAAAAGCTAAGCTTTCCGGAGGTGCCGGTTGCTCCTATAGCCATTTTGCTGTAAGGATATCAAGAGATGAGTTTTCTCTTGTTGTAGGTGTTCTGCATCTGAGATTCGAACTGCTCTGGTTGTTAGAGTTTTCAGCACAGTTGCATTCTGCATCGGGTGCATTGCGTTGCATTTAAATACCTGTCTGTGTGTGTTTTCTTTCTGTAAACTGCGTGCCCCAAGCTGGCATCCGGTTTCCGTGTAACATATACGTCTAAGAATGGAATACTGCCATTTTCCTCTACTTCCATTGTGAATTGGATTTGATCATGAATTGAGTTTAGGTGTACTAAAAATTGTTCTAGTGTTTGGCGTCCGTGAGAATAAATGACGTCTACATATCTGAACCAGGATTTAGGTTTAAAATCAGCTGCTGCCAAAGCTTTGGTTTCAAAGTCTTCCATATATATGTTTGCAATAACAGGTGATAGCGGTGAACCCATAGCCGCTCTTTCAATCTGTTGATACAAGTTGCCATTCCAACTGAAAAAGGTGTGTTTCAAACATATTTCGACTAATTGGTTTAGATCTGTAGGTTGTTTATCTCTTAGGATCTCTAACACATCATCTACCGGTACTTTTGTGAAAATGGACACAACGTCGAAACTGACTAAAATATCTCCTTCACACAGCCGTAAACTTTCGATCTTGTTGACAAGGAATCCCTTATTTACGATTCTGTGTTGCCACTAAATGGGCGAAGCTTAGTGGATAAGTACCTTGCTAAACCATGTGTAGGAGAATTTATAGCACTCACAATAGGTCTGAGTGGCACTCTAGCCTTGTGTATTTTGGGTAAACCATAAATACGTGGGGTGACAGAGTTTTTGGGTGTCATGCGCTGTTTTTCCGTGGCGTCAATAGCATCAGAACAGTTGATAGCAGCAGTCACTTTTGAGATGAAAGAGTTAAGCGGATTGCGATTAAGCCTTCTGTATGTGCAATCGGACAATAGTGTTTCCATTTTTGAATTATAATCTGAAGTGTTCAACACAACAGTAGCATTACCTTTATCTGCTTTAAGTATGAGGACATCTTTGTTAACTCTTAGTAATTTCAGTGCTTCTTTCTCATTTTTACTGATATTGGAGCGGGGCTTCGCTCTTTTTATTATGCTTGATACATCGTGTCTTATGCTTTCAGAAATTACTGTAGGTAGTCTGTGAATTGCTGCTTCTGCACCAGATACTATATCTTCCACCGGAATGCGCTTGGGTGTTATAGCATAATTAAACCCTTTCTTTAGTACTGATGTCGTTCGCTCATCTAGCAGCATGTTGCTAAGGTTTACCATCACCTTGTGACTAGGTAATTCGTTCCGGGGCGGTTTCGAAACTAACGGTTCGTATTTTCCAGTTTGTTTGACGGTTGCTTGTTCTAATGTATTTTGAGCCTGTTTACATGTTATTGTGTCAATTTTCTCCCACATTGAGTTGAGTTGAGTTCAATGTTATATTCACTCTGAAGATGCAAGCACACGGCCCTGTTTAGGCAGGCAGGGCCTACGAACAAATATGGCTCAAAGTTCTAGAACAAATGCTTGTAAAGGCAGACAAGCTACTGGTCGGTCCTTACCTGATAATGCTGGGTGTAGTTCCCAAATGACGACGCGGTCTAAGCCGAAAATAAATTGTAATATTGACAGTTCGAGAAACCGCGAAAGCCTCAAAGAATATATTGTACCTTTACCCTCCCAGGAAATTATTGTTCCACGGGCATTTCAACCATTGGTTTCGATGCTGACAGAGAATCGTAATGTTTTCATTATTATCCCCTTAATAATAGTATTGCATCCTGAAGTGGAAATATTAAAACACTCTACTGAATTTGCATTCGAATTCATCTTTAGTTTATGATCTTTGAGCGTAACGGTAACATTCATATGTGAATAACTTTGTAATGATTAATTTTAGGCCATATGTACATTGGAAGTTTTCGACTTATAAAGAGGCCAGGAATACGTACTGAAGCTATGAAAATCCTATTGCGGAACACCCCTTTTTTATATTACGTATATATTTATATACTTTATTTGTCTACAAAAATAATACTTAGATACTTTTTAAAAATGTTCTAATTATGAATTACGATTTATATAGTGCTTGTACGCAGGTAGATACAATTTAATTACAGTTTATAAAAATGGTGAGGTTCTACAGCCCATGTAGAAGTTAGACCTTCAAGGCGGAAGGTCAAAGCTGCCGCATACTTGATCTCATAGCCGATTGTCGCATACCAAATTGGTGACACGTGGTTATGCGGTGCGCATCATGAATTGGACATTATTACCCCTTGTTAATTCGAACGGGGGTACCCAATTATTTCAAGCTACTGGGTAAGCCGCCCGCTAAGCATCGGGTGGAAAATTTGAACACCCGACATTCCGTATCGAGTCCCAGTGCTCTTTCACGTCGACCGCGCTGGCACTGAACATTAGTAAAGGCCGCTACACACGTGACGATATATCGTAGCGATTTCAAACTGCATAGTTAAATCGAATACCCCTAGTGTCTCCACACCCAACCGATATCTGCGTCGATCGTCAGTTCTCCACAGAAGCTCGCGCGAGAAACACGTCATCACAATAACGGAAGATGATGAAGCTGCGCTTACATTTTTGGGCTTGATGATGTGCTTAAAGAAAAAAAAGTCACGTAGTGTGTGGTGTAAGGACTGGCTTCTAAAACGGAAGTCATACTCTCATATAAATTTATTAAATGAGCTAAAATTCGCACCGAAAGATTGGCGTAACTATTTAAGGATGAACGAGGAGACGTACTTAACCCTCTTGGCTTCAGTCACACCGCTGATACAGAAAAAGAACACTGTAATGAGAGAAGCAATAAGTCCTCACGAGAGATTGTCTGCAACACTGAGATTTTTAGCTACAGGTCGCTCTTACGAATGCATGAAGTTCTCTACGATAATATCACCACAGGCTCTCAGTCAAATCATTCCTAAAACCTGTGATGCCTTGTATGAGGTTTTACAGAAAGAATACTTAAGGGTAAGGTTCATCTATACTATCATTTTACATAATAGGTGCATTTTCATATAATAATATGTAAATTATTGTAAATACTACATTGTATTGTACTGTAGTCTATCTAACTATTATTACATTTTGCTTGATTCAATAGGTAGGTGTATGGTAATGTTACAAATAGGTGCAAATACATAAATATGGGGCATAGTAAACAACAGTTTTGATTGTCGGATTATTTATGTATTAATTGAACCTTAACCAATGATAAAGTTATTATAAACATCAACATTCACTCATCACTAAAACGACTTAAATAGGAAGCAGCTGTATCATTATTTTCATCATCCATATATTGTGAAAGTTGAGAATGGTGAGAAGTTGAGAATTGTGAAAAAGTTTGAAAGGGTGGCTGAGTGGAAAAGGTTGGGGCATGTGGCTGATCAGATAAAGTTTGAATGTTTTACTGAGTGGAAAGGGTTTGAGTGTGTGACTGATTAGATAAAGTTAGAATAGGTGGCTGAGTTGAAAAAGTTACAGAGTGTGAGGGAGTTAAGCTACCCAGTTCAGCAAAGCATAGTGCTTCATTAATTATTTTTTCTGCAAGAATGCTTTGCGCTTTAGGTAACTCTTGTAGTTTCATACCAACATTTCTTCCATATACTTCGAAACGATTTTCTGGTATCCTAGGACGTTTAAAATGTTCATTTACAGATTTTACTACGTCTTCGTATGTACTCTTCACTGGTCTTGACCGACGAGTGGGTGTTGGTGTATCTCTTTCGCTATCAGAACGATCGCTATCCCATTCGTTGTATTGCTTAGGAGATTGCGATTGTGAGCCGATGTTGACAGACTGCTGTGATATTTCACTTAACTGCTCCTGTAAAAGAAATAGTTTAATGTCCACTGACGTAAAGACTAATGATGTACATATTTTTGTTTCAGTTTCCACAAACAGAAAACGAATGGAAGACAATAGCAAGGGAATTCCAGGAGCGATGGAACTTTCCTCGCTGCCTAGGTGCCCTTGATGGTAAGCACGTTGAAATCGTGCCTCCAAAGAACAGTGGTTCATTTTATTACATCTATAAAAATAGACACAATATGGTCCTAATGGCAATCGTTGACGCAAAGTACAGATTCCTGCTATTTGATTTTGGAACAAATGGTAGAGTATCTGACGGAGGAGTGTTATTGAATACGAAATTTTATGAAAAGTTGGAAAATAACACGTTAAATATTCCTAAAGATTAAAAATTTGCATAACAGTTCACGAATACTTCCGTATATTCGTAGCTGACGACACGTTTCCTCTTAGAAAAGACATGATGAAACCATTTAGGCAAAATGATTTAGGCAATGACAGAGCGAAGAAGATTTATAATTATAGGACATCACGAGTACGCCGCATAGTTGAAAACGCGTTTGGCATACTTGTAGCGAGATTCAGAATTTACAGAACACAAATTAATCTGTCACCTGAACATATTGACTCAGTCGTAAGAGGAACCTGTGCTTTGCATAATTATTTGATGGCAATGTCGTTTTCTACATATGCTCCTTCAGAATGCTTTGATAGAGAAAACTTTGAAGAGGATACGACATCGTCAGTATTCACAACAACAGAATCAACGCTTGAATCATTAGAAAGTACTCGTCAAGGGGATGCCCCCAGAACGGCAAAACAAATAAGAAGTGAATTCATGAGCTATTTTGGGAACGAAGGAAAAGTTCCTTGGCAAGATAATTTTATTAATTGAGATGTATACTTAATAAATAAATATCAATAAAATAATGTCTGAAAAAGAGGCTTACCTCATTTTCGTCCTCATTTATATTTGGTCTTGGTACTTTCAACAAATCAAAGTACCATAAGCGAGGAGTGTAAATCTCGTCAGTTCCTGCTCCGGATTTATTAGATTGTTTTATTTTATTAAGTTCTTTTTTATACGCAGTTCTAAGATTATTAATCTTCTTAACCACTACCTTCCTGTTGGCATTCGGATCGATTTATATTTTTCGACCAGTCTGTTGTAGGCGGCATCTTTTTTTTTATTGTGATCATGGTAATCTTTTGATTTTGTCTTCCAAAGGCAAGTTTCACTTCGATAGCATTGAATGAACTCCTCCAATTGATCACGGTGTCCGCTTCGATCTTGTTCCGACATGTTGTTGCCATCCACACGAAACGATAAAACTGTGCAAACGCAATCGACAACGATTTATCGAATAGAAAATTAACTGTGCAAATGAAATTATCTGCAACGATTTGTCATACATACGTTCGATAAAACTGTGGAAATTGACTGCACAGATAGATCGCTATGATAAATCGTTGTCGTCTGTAACGCTATGTCCAAGGTGAAAGCGGGTACGTGCGGTGCGATAAAACGCACGCATCGCACGCTATTACGGTGCGTGCGTTTAAACATAGGTGGCAAATTACAGTACGACATTTTTCGAAAACGATGGCTGCGACGTCAACACGTTCTATTTTACTTATGGGAAATAGTTTATTCATACTAAGATTATTACCGAAACTTAAAAAGAAACGTGAATATAGAAAAACGACTCATAAAATCTTTAGAAACAGGTTAGTTTACGGTGAATTTCATCACCTGTACCTTGAGTTGCGAGCAGATGAAAGTGCTTTTCGCCAGTACCTACACCAGGAGGAAAATACATACATTTGATTATATTGTTGGAAAAATACGTGTTGCCTATTCTTATTGCACAACAAATTTTCAAAGACCTATTTCTGTCGAAGAGAGTCTTTTGTTAACCTTAAGTGTTAGGGTATTCCCCTACTGGCAGCCAGGGACTGGGGCACGGGTCGGTAGCCGGGAAGAGGGCAGTGCTTACGAATGTGGGAAGGAGAGCGGTCGAGCCACGGGTAGTCGTAGCAATTACGTTGTTACATATATATAATACTTCATATTACAATATACAGTTTCCTTTAAGACTTGATTCATTGTTCGCCTCGTCCCCTAACATAAGGTAAGTAATTTACGCTAGAATACTTATTTTTCGGCGTTTTTGTTGAAGATAATATTCCATTCCATTGCAGACATCGGACGAGAACTGCGACAGTTGCGGTGAAAATAAAACACGTTTTAAATTAAAAACAATGCGTGCGATGCGTCGATCTAGCTGCGTGCGTATTTAGCGCGCCACGTGTTTACGCTGGACTGATACATTTAAATCTCGTTGTTTTATCGTAAACGTTCCTCGCAAAGCACGCACCGCACCGCACGCATCGCAGTACCCGCGTTCACCTTGGACATAGCGTAACGGCCTTAACGCAATTAATATTTTCAGAAATCGCTACGACCTCTTGCGATGTGATTTCGTACACGGCATTCACTATGGCCTCCTGAAACTCCTCATTGTGCCTTCTCCAAATGGCGCTCCGTCATTGCCTAAACAAACATTTGTCATGCGCTTCATATTTTACTAAACGGCCATGAACTGTTTCGGTGTGATTTTGTTCGCGGAATTTACTATGGCCAAAGTAGTGCAAGTGCAGAGGTGTTAATTATTTGGAAGGGCGCAATGGTGGCTCATGCCATCTCGTCAGCCGCTAACAATACCTATGGTACCTAAGAGCGGTAATTGGATGTCCTATTAGAGCAAGTAATTAATCAAAGGAATTCTCAAAATTTATATAGAAAATCAATTTAAATGCTATTAATTAAAGCTTAGAACCTTCACGCAAAGAAACTATTGTAAACAGAGAACATTTAAACTTTTGGACATTAAAACGCAATGCATCACTAATTTCAAGGTTTAAAATAAGAGTTTCAAATAATACTGATTTTCTAGAAATTTCATGACAATAGAATAAGTTCTCGTTAGATTAGATTTATTTTAGAAAACCTTTTAGGAAGCCGAATGAATATTATTGTGCTCATACCGTGAAATGAGATGCCACTCACTGGTAAAATACAGAATAATTATTAAGTGTAGCGTGAGCTTAAGTTGAAATCATCCAAGTTTCTTCAATATCGTCGAGTAACACTCGGATTGTGATTGAAACCTACTTTACAATCCGATTGTTGAGATGTATTGAACTGTATTCACAGTGGCATCCTGAAGCTCCGTAATTGGGTGTAAACAACTTGCATACAAACCATTTTCAAGATGTCAGCAAACAAAGTAATCGACAAGCATTAAGTCGGAAGATCATGGTAGATAACTACATCTCCTTATTTTCTGAAAATAAAAACATTTTCGTCGAAAATTCAACGTTAAACATGCTATGTGAGCTGTTGCACCGTCTTGCTGAAAGCACCCTAACTGAAGTACATACATCATAGTGGAGTTGATCGACAGACGGTCTATATTTTTGCTAGTAATAGTTGACAATGATGCTATTATCAAAAATATTTATTATTCTTCGCGACATCGCAATCCAAATCCCAATTTTAAGGAGATGTCATGAAATCTCTTCATAATTATAAGGATTTGCGGTTCACCATGTACGATACTTCTGGCAATTGTGTAACATGGAAAATTCATCGCTAAAAAAGATTACATCTAAAATGTCGTGGTTGTTGAGGTTTTCCACCTACAGTATTGTCAACTTTCTTCAAAATCTGCTGGCATTTTAAGCACGGACACATTATATGGATAGATATGTAGTACTTTTTAGCAAGTCTTCTAAAATGGATCGTATGAAAGATCTACAACGTAACTGTTCAGTAACTCCGTTACAAAAATAGCAATAATGTCATTACTTGTTTGAAGAGACAAACATCTTAATAATTGGTTGAGCCTTGCATCTATCTACTGTTTAATATCTTGTACAGTGTCTTCCCTAAAGACTTTCACTTACAAACTCTTACTGTTTCGTGGTATTGTAAACAATATGATGTAGGAGACAGGGGCTAATAGCGGATTGGGGTAATAATCTATATTCCCAATAAAAACTCTGAATCTACCGCCAAAAATGTACTGATCTTTCTAAACCGTACTTTAAGGTTGGAATGTGTAAATAGCAAACCAGGTAAGTTGATTCATTCTAATAAATAATTTTTATTGAAATTGTTTAAATCAATTGAGAAAACCAAATGTTTACAAAGGAAGGCATTTTTCTTGAGTTTATGAACTAAATAGTTGTTGAAATACAATCGGATAGAACAATTTTCTGTTGGATTGTTATTGTGTACATTTTAGCTAGTATGTCTCTTATTACCCAAACATTTTCTATTCATTGCTATTAGAGATATTGTCCAACTACACAATTACTCCCAGGGAAGTGGGCAGAATGTATTTATTTTTATTTATGTACAATTTAATGAGTTTATTATCAGGCCAATTACAGATAACGTCAGTAAAGTTACGTGTTTGAGGGCTTCAGAGCAACTGTGCGACCGAAATTCAAGGTATTTAAACCAATTTTGGTATGGAAAATGTTTGTGTGTCCACTATTACAGGAAATATCCACAATGCATAGCGAACTGTTTCGTCAGGTATTACTCTTGGAACTGATTGAAGCAAGAAAGGTAGGTGTGCTGCCACACACCATTCTGTCACGTTTTCTGGATTGAAAATAGGCTTCTAAAATTCATCTAAAGTACCCTACTGCGAACACCATGTTAAAGTAAAATTTGACACTTGGTCTCCTTATTGAAAACAAAACTTTGTAATTTGATTGTCTTACTGATTGTGCTAACACAGTGACGGATTACCACCGTTTCGTTTTGATAAAATCTGATATTACGTGAGGATTATGAAAACAGACAAAGAAGCACCACACGCCGCGAAAGCAATAAGAACTACAGACCACAGGATAAATGCACACGCGCCTCTAGACTCGGGGATGTAATAAGTATTTCAAACAACATGTTTCCGGGCAAATCGGAACGTATTGTTGGGAATAATAGGACTTCAGCGTGGTCACGTGCCTTTCAATGATTTTCGATCGCACTGCACTGGCATTGGCATATCTTAAAAGGTTCAGATATTTGTTGTGTAAGTTAACACCTTTTTCCTTCCTCTGCAGTTTCTTATGGGTATTTTTCATTATAGTTTCGGGGAGATCGTATCACCCTGTCTCTTATTCCCCGTTTAAATTTTAAGGTGTAACATACATGGTGTCAATTTGAAAACGTACAATTTGTGATATCTCTGGAAGTAAAATAGGTATTGAGCGTTTCCAGAAAACGTTTCTCCAACATGGAGAGAGAATTATTATGGCTCATAAGGTATCTTACCACATCCAACCCTTCAAGCTCCAGGTATCCCAATAATAAAATTCATAAGATAACACACACTTTGTGATCTACCTCATTGAAAAGCTCTTACAAAATGCAATTCAATAGTAGCAAACATTTTTTTTCGTAATCAATGAAGCCTGTATATAGACAGATAGATTATATTATTTATTAGAGTAGTAGACACATCATCGCTTGTAAGTGGTCGTATGTGTTGGAATCTACTTCGAAGTCCTGCCTGCTGTCGCGATTGGTAGAAGTCAATTTTTGTGGTTAATCTAATCGTTAGTGTCTCCGTAAATACTTTTTCTAGTTGAGACAGGAGCTTACTGCTCTATAGCTGTCCAATGTTGTATTTTATGGTACTATTTGAACGCTTTCTTTTAAACGTTGCTATAGAATGTTGTCCCCAACTACACATGTTTACTTGTATTACCTTTGAAAATGGTGCGTTCCATGTCGAAATACATATAAAGCCAATAAAACCTGCTGAAAGTATTAATAATATAGTTTTGACTATATTAATGATAACCTACAACTAATTTGATGTTAATGATAGAAGGGAAGAGCAGACCATTTAGTCTAACTTTTAACGAAGTTTCTTATTTGGACAAGACCAGCTGAGACTATAATTCTGCCCCATAATTTATCATCCACACTAGATTTGCGTCAATGTGCTCGCAAATACGATTTTAATGCAAGCGCTATTTGCTGGCACAGAGGAGACGCCGGTAAATGCGAGTTTAATAATAATAAAGGCCAAGATACATAATGGATATTGTGTTCGAATGGCATTAGTCGTGTGGAGAGCTGTGCGGCGTCGCTCTTGTCATGGCAGCATCGCAGAGTCGGGCTGCAGATCCTGTATTGGGGCCCTCGGGCGGTCCAAGTGGAAAAAATGCGGCGTGTAGCTGCAGGTGTTAATGCAGATGAATGCATGCGCGGGACGGGGGCGCCTTAATCAAGTTCAGGCGGACTCGCAATTGCCCCTTCTATATAATATGCTCCCTAGAAGACCAACATCGCCAGGAGTTAACGCCGGCGATTCTTCTTCCTGTCTAACTGGACCAATTATTGGCGTTATTATGGTTATAGGTGATGAATTGCTAGGAAAATATTACTGCAAATTGGCCGTATTAACCTCCAAGAATGAACACAATAGGCAATAATGGCTCGTAGAAGCTTGCATAAAGAAAACCTGTTTCCTTTCCCATGAGATAGCCTCCAGAAAAATTGGGAAAAATCCATTTCAATAGACCAGGGAATACGTTTCTTCTAAATAAAATAATTATAGGATAAAAATTAAATTATCATAATAAGTGTTTAAATTGGTCTCTATTTGCAGTTTCATAATGCCCAAGAAAAGAAGTGTAGCCTTATCGAATATTACCTTTAACATCTTCTGCAATTTCCGCATGCTATGGCATGCACTCTCTATAATTTATCAAGTTTCACTTTAAAAACTTTCGTTTGTATACACCCACAAGAAATAATGGAATCGGATTAGATTCGGAGATGTAGGAAACCATTGTTTTAGTCCTCATGGACATATGCATCTATCGGAAAAACTTCTTTAAAATATCTCTATTAGTATAATCCAGTACAACTTCGTTCTGTAGATAATAAAAAATTTTGATGGGTAGATCATTGTCTTCTATATTAGACTACAAAACTAGAATCCAGATGAGGCCTTAGAACGAACAGATGAAGTTAAATTATTGCCGAAAAAATATAGAAATTATATCTTCAACGAATACTACCGACATACTAACTTTTCCAGTGTTCGGTTTACGACTCCTGTCATATTATTTGAGACATTCTTGAGTCCTTATCTGTTTGCAGTTGCTGCTTTTTTCCATGAACGTTCATTATAAGACAAAACCAGTAGCTCATTCTGTGAAATAATTATTTTAGGATTAAATGGTTTTCACAAACGTTCATGATTGAAAATTTCTTTCGCAATGGTGTAGAAGTTTAGATATATTCCGTTAAAACCGCTTCGAAGAAGAGTTTCCAAGTGTTGCTTTTATACGCCAACAGATTAGAGACACTTCAAAAGTATACCTTACAAATTTTCACGGTAAACTGGCAATGTCGTTAGGACATGGTAGTTGGCTGAAGAAAGTTACAGCTGAAGTTGCTGCAGCAGTTACTGAAATAATGGATAACGAGCCACACACTTCTATTCGCAGTTTGTCGCAACAAATAAACGTCTCTGCACAAACATATCATAAGATACTACACAAAAGTGTGTTCTTATATCCGTATCGGATGACCTAAGTTCATGAATTATTACCGTGAAATGGTCCTGCTAGGCTTGCATTCTATCAGTGATTTTTGAATCCATTCAATCACAGTCAAGAAGCATCCCGGAAAATGTTTTTCAGTGATGAAGCTTGGTGTCATAAACAGGATATGCTAGTTTACATAATTTTAAGATGAAGTTTGCCTAAAACTCCCCTTTTAAAAAAAACTTGAGCTGCTGTAAATGCAGGATAATTAATTGATCAATTTTTTTCATGGCAATATTAGTGCTAAAAGATATCGAAAAGAAATTTTGTAAACATTTATAAATGAACTGTATAGTGACCAATTTATGAGAGGGATATTTTCAAAAGCGCAGTGCCAGGCCGCATTGTACATCATAATTGTAATAATTATTAGGATTTTTTGATAAGCCTTATTAGCAGAAACATTATATAAGCATTAGTTTAGGTGATAATGGGTTATAATTTGTATTTTCTTTGTGTAAGTAGTATATTTTAAAGTGAATTATCTTAAATCAATCCAGTTGTGCTTTATTTAAATTGAATAAAGTAATTTTTTAGATATGAAACAAAAACTTGAATGTAGTGATACATAGCTAGACACCTTTAAGTAAGCCACTGCGTCACCATTTATTAAACATCTTGGGAGCACTTACATGCTATGACTTATACATTTAGGTATAATTATTATGTGTTATAAAATAACGAATAATTGTATCAACTTTATTGTATTTTGATAACTATTAAATAATTGTAATAAAACTTGTAAACTGTACGGCCTGAGTAAAGACGCACGTTTTGCTTTCTAAATCTTTAGACTTCTGAAAATGTTGTTAATAAGACTGCATAATATGCCAAAAGTTATGTGTGTACAATCATTGCTGGAAAAATGAAAATTTTCGGAAAACACTACAATCCGCGGATTTGTAAATATCCGCAACCATCTAGACAACTCCATTTAGAATCTAGAAAATTATATTTAAGAATAATTATAACTGATTTTGTTATTCTGGTGAATGTGCTCAATATCATCATATAACTACAAGGAAAGTTGGAATTTTCTAGCACAGAATTTTCCGAAAATGATTTATAACACTTTCAACTACATCTTTAACAGACATTAACCAAACAGAGCGAAAAGAAGATATCACTTTGCACCGTTGGTAGATGCGGTCATTAAGATCACGTAGAAGGAAAATTAAAATTTCCTCCCAGAAAACTCTCCTAATATTATAACTACGCTGTGAATTTCATTTTTATCGTAGTTAAGTAGTTTGAAAAGTAAACAGAAATTACATTTCTGCTGGTAGTAGATGTACCTACACTACCATCATGTAAGAAGAAAAATTAGTACTTTCTGGCATAGAATTTTCTGAAAATGGTTTCTTGTCGCTTTGAAGGAAAGGAGAAATTTTTCTTTGTACTGTTGGTTCTGGACAAAACGTTAATATTATAGCTTGGGTTCTTGCAGCAGCGTTACCACGCACTATATAAAAATATTTAGTTTCCCAATCTGGTTAGCAACCGTGGAATCTTAATGTTAAAACCCTCTCGGGAATTTCTATCGTTCGAATTCAACATTAAACTGTAGGTCCCCCGCGTTTCTACCTTAGCGCTGAGGAGGAACACAAGGAAAAGAAGAGACCGAAAAGGATGTTGTTGCTGATGATGATGATGATGACTGTTGGCAGATGCATTGACATAAAAGGAAACTTGCAATTACCAAAAATTATATATTTGCTTTGAATTGTGTCATGTATGACGAAGTCATGCAATTCGAAAAAAAATATAAAAACTGCATTCTATAGTATTGGTGAGGTGTGTACTAGTATCACGTAGACGGAAAATTTGGATTTTTTCGCACAAGATTTTCCAAAAAGGTTTCTTGACACTTTCAATTCCATCTCTACCAGACATTAGACAAGCAGAGCGAAAAGGAAAGAGAAATTTCACTTTATAGTAACGGTAGATGCACTCACTACCACCATGTGGTAGCAAAATCAACAGATATTAGGCAATCAGTTTGAAAGAAAAGGAGAATTGCGCTTTTCTCCCACAAAATTCTCCAAAGTTTACTGCTTGCCACTTTCAATTAGATTTTTAGGAAACATTAGCCAAGGAAAGAGAAATTTCACATTGTGCTATGGGTAAATGCACTTACTACCATCTACCATGTAGCAGGAAAATTGCGATTTTCTGTCAGAAAATTATTGCCCATCACTTTTAATTACATTACATTAGCCAAACAGGCAGTAAGAAAAAAAGAAATTTCACTTGTACTGTTGGTAGGTGTGCCGTACTACCATCATATAGAAAGAAAACTGGGATTTTAAGCAATGGATTCTTGTTGTATTTGATTTCATCTTACAACAAAAGATAACGCAGCAGACTGAAAAGGAATAAGAAATTTCATTTTATATTGTTGATAGATGTGTTTACTACCATTGTCTTGAAGGAAAATTGGGATTTTCCCTCAGAAAATTTTCCTAAAATTATCTTTAACAGAAAGTACCAAGGTCGTTTGAAAAGGAATAGAAGTTTCACTTTGTCCTGTTGGTATATGCGGGTAGCAGCATCATCCCAAGTAGCACAGATAGTTCCAGATCCCTTCGGTTTTGGACTCTCTACCAAAAGACAGTTCCTGGATATAACCTGTTACCAAATTTGTCACTATATCATTTTATGCTACTCCAAAGGATTTTTGGATAGTGTCTATTACCACTCTGCTACTAGTTATTTGGAATTTGAACACCCAAGATTAAGGTAGCAAATGGGCTGTTACGTCAAGTAACTGGGACTACGCATATCCTTTCTTTGTTACCACCAAGTGGCGCAAACTATATAGTGTCGATAAATACGAAAGGGCTACCAGCTGGTGCTACTAAAATGGATGTATCAAGTATTTGATACTATATAGTCCCATAGTTAGTCACAGAATAGTCCCAGTACCCTAAATTTTGGGACTCAAAGTTACGAGGCATTTGCGTAATATTTTTGGTCCTGAAATAGTGGTTGCGACTATGGTTTGATACTATAAAGTTACGGCTACTATACTCTATTGATGTTTTGCTACTACAAAGTTGTAGGAACTGGAAAATGTTTGTATGTAGTGGCAGTTACTATATGTACCCAACCTGTTCGTTACATATATACACGGCATACGTACTTCACCCAAGTGAAAGGTTTTTTGTTTTGTTCACGTCGTTGTTTAGTAATAGTTTACCTAATATGCCTAAAGTGCAGAAAAAAACGTTTAAACACTCAAGTACTTTCTATAGGAAAGTACAACGCTTATTATCTTCAACTAGTGTTGGACCTAGTACCA
>JABXWE010034466.1:0-22518 GCA_014611495.1 Limonius californicus
GCCTTGTAAGTCTATTCGTTACGAGGCAAGGTTTTAGGATAGCACTTGAACAACCGTTTTGAGGAAAATAACTCTACTGTTGAATAAAGATGATATGAACAGTTTCCAGTATGGGAAAGTCCAGGGAGGCAGTCGCGTCCACTTATTTTGCTTTAGGTGTCTAAACAGTGGACCTGTGTTATTTCTTCTATATTCTCTTTCAATTTCTGCCAATGTATTCTCTATCCATTCTTTTTTCTTCTTCTTACATAGTTTATTTACTTCTCTCCTTTTTTCTCTATAAATATCCTTACCTTCCGGTTGGCCCGTTTTTAACCATTGTAATCTTGCTTTTTCTTGTTTTCTAACATCTGTTCGCATTCTCCGTCAAACCAATGATTCTTCCTTCTATTTTCTTTGTATCCTATCCTACATTCCGCAGCTTTCACCACCGTTTCTTTTATTAGGGTCCATTCATCTTCTACACTAGCTTCCTCTTGCCATCTTCTTAATCTGTTTTCTATCTCGTTATTGTACAGCTTTCTACTTTCTTCATTTTTTACTTCCTCTGTATTCCATTTTCTGTGCTTCTTTTCCTTTTTTACTATTTTATTCCTCTTTAATTTACATTTAGCAATAACAAGGTGGTGATCCGTGTCTACGCTGGTCCCTCTGTAGGATCTTACGTCATTGATTCCCTTACTGCTTCCTTTCTTCACCAGCACATGGTCAATTTGATTACCATCCGTTATTCCAGGTTGCATCCACGTGATTTTGTGATTCTTTTTGTGTTTAAATTTTGTGCTCATTATGAACGTGTTTGTTGCTGCGGCAAAATTGCACATCATCTCTCCGTTCTCATTAGTTGTCTCGCGTATCGTATGAATATCTGCGACTTCTCTATAACACTTTTCTCGCTCGACATGAGCATTAAAATCTCCCATTATTATCAACATGTCCTTTTTGGGTACCTCGTCATATAGCTTTTCTAGTGCAGCATTAAAACATATATTTAAGCTAAGCCCTTATAGTTAGCCTTTCTGAGTTCCTATTTAGTAGAGAGTGGCTTTAGCCAGAAGTATATTAAATACAGGGTGTTTCGGGAGGAAAAGTAAATAGTTTAGGAAGTGGTAGTATGGACTATATTGAGTAAAAAACGCGTGTCCAATTCTTAATGGCTACGGAGATACAACGGTTTGAAGTTGGCGCGTATATATTCGATGCACATGCACGTCTGAAACAGAAAACAAGCACTCGACATTCGGCATGTCTGAAACCTGTGACAGTTCGGGGATGTTCCTTTGGCTACAAAGATGGGCCTGTTCTGCCAGCATGACGGAGCCCTTGTACATTCTAGCCGTCAGATTACAAACACGTCATCTAAATCTAACATTCCCCGAAAGATGGATCGGCCGATAAGGTCACGTTCATTGGCCATCAAGGCACCCAGACCTTATCCTAACACAAGAGACGACATGGTCGTTCGCATTATGAATAGTTACCATCATAAAAGAATGCTAAGACGACCTCTTGATATTGTGTTGAGTTGAAAAGTGCCTTGAAGTCGGTGGTAGAATTCTTGAACAACTACTTTGAACGCTTGAAAATTATTCGTGAGTTTTATATTATTTAAATAATCAATAAACGCAATCAGTAAGTAATTTGCCTCTCCTGAACACCTTTGGTGAGGCATTTTATGGGTAAAATTCAAACCGCCGTATCTCAGTAACCATGGAGAATGGGGCGCATGTCCATATGAACTTTTTTGCTCAAAATAGTCCATACTACCACCTTCTATAATATTTACTATTCCTCCCGTATAACATAATACACCACTGACTGAAGAGGTATTATAATTATATTGAAATTTCTACCAATATGTGTTTCGGTTGCTGTATAGAGGGACGATGCCCTCTCTACGAATCCCGTTGAAGATAATTAGGCAATAAAAAAGGTCAAAATCTGGTGTAGAAGACTAAAAAAAATTTGAAAATTCTATTCCTACACATATCGTTTTAGAGTTATAGTAAGTTTGAAGAGGAGGTGAGGTCAAAGGAACTTTTTTTTGTTATAAAAGGACGATGCTTAAAAAAGGCTGGGAACACTGGTGGAAAGGGTATACAGTAAAAAGTGCATATAAGACAAAATATTCCTCTGTTTTTTCCACTGCTAGATTCAGAAGATACATTAAAGGTGATTTACTCATTTTAACATTCTAGGTCAGTAATTCATGAACAATTATATTAGAAACTCAAAAACTACTATATCATTAAGCACTATGTGTAGGCTTCTACGGTAATATACAGAGAGTAAAATCCTGAATTTCACTCTTTTTGAAAAACTATAACATGGTGGTTGACAACCGTGGGGTGTAATGCTAAGAACCTTCGTTGAACTTTAGATTCGACGTTATTCCGTAGGTCCCCTGTGTTGCTACCATAGCACTTAGGAGAAGCACGTGACAGAAAAGCGGCCAGTGTGCAACAGTGCGACGAAGACACTGTTAAAAGACAACGAACGATAGCATAGCGTAAAGTGGTTACCAATCCCTTACATATGTACATCGTTAGAACTCAAATGGGCACATTTTTAAATATTTTTATTTCGGTATTCAATCCTATCCAACCAAGACCCACAGTAGGACTAGTCTCATTTACCTTGTTTAAATCCTGACTTTTTTAAATGTAAATCTTTCCAGCGTTACTTAGTTTTGCTCCTACAATACTGCCAAAAAATGAATGAAAAATATTTTGACAGAATCAACGAATCGGGAGAGGGGGGGGGAGTGAAAGAGATGTTCTCTGTTTGAAAAGGAAGAATATATGGAGAGAAGAAATGCGAGGAAGTGACAAGGACATCACAGTATACATTTTTTGATATCTCTAGATAAGTGGATTTGTTTTCTTAGGATCCCTTTTTGAATAGAGAATTATGCCACGAACTCTTAATTTCTAAACTACTAAAAATGAATAGGGATATTGTAATATAAGCATACATGTTTGTATTTGGTGGCTAATGGGGACGTCTGTTATTGATAATTAGAGCAAGCGACAATGCTTGATGTTAAAAAACAAAAAACAATCGAATCCAGTAGAAATTCTTTAACCGTATTAGTTCAAGTGTCAAGAGTTTGTGTGTTTGATTGAATAATCTTTCCAGTCTTCCTAATATTTTTTTCTTCATTGTTCTGTTAATCGTGTGTTACTTGTGTGTTCTTAATAATATACAACAATGCAGAGAAATCATTTAACAATAGAAAAACGAAATCTAGCCATTGCTATGCACCTAAGAGGAGATCGTCATGTCGACATTGCTGATATGTAAGGAACCTCGCAGGGTGTAATTTCACGTGCTCTTTCGCACCACAGCATTAATTGCAATGTAACTAATGCAAGAATGCACCCCTTTTCAACTGCTCGACATCTACAATGAGTGTTCTACAACGCCACAAGAAATCGACTCTCCCACCAAACTGTGAGAAATCGATTGTTTGAGGAAGTTAAGTGAACGGACACAATAACTATTTTCATTATAATATTGTTAAATTTCTTTTTTAAACGTACCTTTGTTGTAATTTTCATGTTCATTACTGGAAAGACGTTACATTTTGTTGTTTTGGTAGTATTTTATTATAAATGCAATTGGTGCTGTCTTTAGGTGTCTTTAACTGCAATATCCCTATTCATTTTTGAGTAGTTTATCTCGTAAAAGATTTAAATATCATTAC
Organism: Limonius californicus; assembly: GCA_014611495.1. NCBI lineage: Eukaryota > Metazoa > Arthropoda > Insecta > Coleoptera > Elateridae > Limonius > Limonius californicus. The sequence goes on from JABXWE010034466.1 coordinate 3,707, forward strand.
CTAGCATTAAATGTGTACTATTCCCTTTTATGTCTATTTTCTGGATGGACCTCAGGGACGTTTGCCTATCACAGAAGATTCACGTATCAGACTTGGAGACTGCCTTACACTCTAGAAACCGTGGTAATCTGCCGTAGTTTCAAAAGAATGCCTTTATTTTAGGAATGTCCCGGCGAGGAAGGTCAACAACTGCGAAAGTACACAAGATAGGAAAATATTTACAATATTTACTCATTTCGAAATGCGTCTACAATTGCTTTGAAGATGTCATCAGCAATTATCACAATGTCATGAACCAGACATGGAGTAACTAAAGAAGGTCTGGTCTGTTCAGCTTGTGGAAATTTAACTTACAAAATAAATACGCAGCTGAAAAATGTTTGAACAATACACATGTATGTAAGGCAGTAGGTTCTATTTACCCAGCCGAGTAAACAGCCGTGATAAGAATGAAATTCTGTTTTCGATTTTCTTTAATCTGTTTTATTTTAGAGAGAAAATCAAGTCATGCAATTAAGGAATGTATAAATAACAAATATAAGAAAATATTTTAATGTGTTGTGATGTTAAGAGACAGGTTTTCGGATTTTCAAGTCTACATCAGTAACGTAAATACCATTTTAATGCTAATATCCTTGAGAAAGCCGTTGAAGTTGAAATTTGCGAAAATTTACTTAAAAATAAAGACGCATCGCAAAACTGTTTACTTGCCATAAAGCAAATTTTATTTACCTAATTAAAGAAACCATAACAACCTAAATTTTTCTTTATGTTTCTTTTTAGGCCAATCTTCCTAATTGCGGAAGAATATTACGTTCATTCAATTAAAGAATATTGAATATGTAAATAAGGAACGAGGGTAAACACATTAAAATACAAATAATATAAATTCGCATCAGTGATGGAAATGGTATTTGAATAAAACCAAGTCTCTGTTTATGTTAATTTATCGAACAATTTTCTTAATTAAGTTAATTAAAGCATATCGAATAGGTAAATAAAGGTCTAACATAAATACAGGGTGTTACGATGCCCATCACATAATTTCTGGATTTAAGATGGAGTTACAAAGTCCTGAACTACTTTTGGTTTAGGTCTATAGTTTCTTCATAAATTAGTGTTTAAGTTGGTGCTCCAAACTTTTTGAACTGCTGGAATTGCGTTTTTACTGCTATAGTTTTGCGTGACAGTTTCATGTAGTGTTTGACACCAATTTGGATTATTACAAGGAGTGGAAAAATATCCTGTTATGTTGTAAGTAACAATTTAATTTTAAATTCTTTCCCAGTTGCTTTTAATTATTTTTGGTTTCAATGTCACTGGATTTCATATTTTCTTTATAAATTAATTTTATCTGGTTATTAGCTTATACAGCTACTAAGATTGAATGTCAGCAGTTCTTCTTCTGCTTCTTTCACTTTTCCCTCTTTTCCTAAACGGCGTCGGGTGCCTCGATCAATTTCCTGCAATTGTTTCTGTCTCCTATCAATCTGTTTAATTCCCCCATCGTTTTTCCTTTCTTCCCTGCCATATCTTGGATTGTTATCTGTCCACATTCTCCTTGGTCTACCGCTTGGTCGTCTGCCTTCCGTTCTTGCTTCTAGTATTCGTCTTGGGATTCGGTGTTCAGCCATTCTTTTTGTATGCCCATACCATTTTAGCCGTTTATTTTCTGTTGTGGTTACTTGTGGTATTTGTTACAGTTGGTCTCTAAAAGTTGTATTTCTTATTTTATCTCTTCTCGTTTTTCCAGATACTTTCCTTAGGTACTTCATTTCCCCCATAGTTATTTTGGATTTGTGTTTGTCCAGCATAGTCCAGCTTTCTGCCCTATAGATCAAAATTTGCTTTGTTTCTGTCTTTATTTCTCTTTTTCCAATTATACTTCTATTTATAGCGTAGTATAGTTGGCTAGCTTTCTTCAATCTATTTAATATTTCACTGTCTATTCTTCCTTTCTGTGCAAGGTAAAATACAAGAGAAGCGAAGCGTGGGTAGAAGTCGTACATCCCGGCTGAGGAATTTAAGGCAATGGTATGGCAAAAGTACGAATTCAATATTCCGAGCAGCAGTATCCAAGGTACAAGTAACCATGATGATAGCCAACCTTCGATAGAAGACGGCATAGGAAGAAGAAGAAGAAGATTCTTCCATAGTTTGTAATTACTGTTCGTAAGTACTCATACCTTTGTTCAGCAAAAACTATGCCCTACGCCAAAAATGGTTCAGGACTTTTTGACTACATTTTGCAACTTGTTTTGTCTGTTATGTGATCGACATCCCTACCACCCCGTATATTTACGAAGTAAATTAAATTCCATCAATTTAACAAAGAGCGAATATGCCGTAATCTAAACATTAAAATACAAATAATTTAAATAGTGTAATGTTAATGCAACGTTTTGCAGTATTACAATTCAAACCAGTAGGTAATAAAAATGGTATTTCTATACATAAAAATATCTGCTTATGTTTTTTTGGTGGTACAATGTTAACACATTTTTTTTTGAATTTTCAGGTTGTCATTAGTAATGCAAATCGTATCTTTGTATAAGTTCATTTACTTAAGGAATAGGGAATAAGTGAGAAAGTACTCAATATCAACACATTAATCTACAAATTACATTGATAGTGTAACGTTTGAATGGAGATTTTGGATTTCTCAGGTTCACATAAGTAACGCAAATCGTATCTCCATTTAAGCTTATTTTTAGAGCAATCCGTCTAATTTGGGTAGAAACTTAAGCAATAGGAAATGGGTGAGAAAGCACTTAACGTAAAAATATAAGGTACAAATGATATACGAAGTGTAAAGTGTAAAGTTTAAAGGAAGATTTTGGAATGTTCAAATTCACATAAGTAACGTAAGTCGTATCTCCATTTAAGTTTAATTTAAGATCAATCGTCTTAATTTGGGAAGAATTTTAATTTCATACACTTAAGGAATAGAAAATAACTGAGAAAGCACTCAATGTAAACATATTAATCTACCACTGTTATAGATCGCGTAGATTAAAGGACGATTTCAAAATGTTCAAGTTTACATCGGTAATTCAAATAACTAGTATCTCATGTATAGGGTGTCTTAGTTTAAGTTTATCTTTAGAGCAAGCTTCGTAATTTAGAAAGAAACTTAAGTTCATATACTTAAGGAGTAGGGAATAGGTGAGAAAGTACTCAATGTTAACACATCAATCTACAAATTAGATGAATAGTGTAACGTTTGAAGGGAGATTTTGGAATTCTCAGGTACACATTAGTAATGCAAATCGTATTTGCGTTTAAATTTATTTTGAGAACAATCTTTCCAATTTGGGAAGAAACTTAAGCTCGTGCACATAAACAATAGGCAATAGGTGAGAAAGCATCAAATGTAAACATACTTTCTTCTTCTTTGTCATTAAGATGCAAACGTACTAAAGTACATATTATGTAGATAGTCTAATGTCGAAAGGGAATATTGTGGAAATTTCAGTTTTGTATCATCGAGCAAATCGTATTTTTTGTTTAAATTTATTTTTAGAACAATCTTTCTAATTTAAGTTCATCAAATTAGGTAAAATGGAATACGTAAATGTGAATAAGTATGGTTTACTAGTTTTTAAGTTTTCAGTAGTAATACGCAATAGTATTTCAATTTTCAATATTAATTCGCTAATAATAGAAAAATTCATTTAAAAATAGGAATGTCAAAGTGTTTACTTGCCACAAAACAAATAATTTTAATATACAGTGTGTCCCAAAACGTTCCGGCAATATTTCAAGGATGAATTCCAGAACTTATTTCGAGTCGAAAAGTCCATATAAACATATGTTCTAAACGTAGCGGTTAAGGAGTTATTGTTTATTTCATAATTTATGTGGCTAAAATTTTAGTTCAACGGATTTCTGAAATACCGATCTAGTTGCCATGATCGCGTCTTTTGCTTGGTAACATTTTTAACAAATTATTGTCTGTAACTTGTCAGTTTATTATTGTGATTCTGAAGTTATTGGCTTCTTCTTTGTATTCTTATTCCCATCGTAATTCACAAGTGATTCACAATGCCAATGTTATTTTCAAATGAAGAATATATAGATACTCATTCTGTTTACGGTCTGTGTGATGGAAATGGTTTAGTAGCACAACAAGGATATCGTAGAAGAAATCCCAATAGAAGATTGCCTATGCGTGCAGTTTCCTTTAATTCACATCGTCAGCTGAGGGAACATGGCACTTTCAATGCAAGACATGTAGTGGGCGGAAAGAGTTTTCCGTAATTCCATAAACGATGATAAACAAATTCGTGATTTATTAAAAGAAGATCCGTCTTTAAGTGTGCGAAGAATTGCATTACGTACTGGAATATGGAGAAACCAGATTTAGAGAAAATAAGAAAAAGTGCTCGCTTACATCCATATCATCATCAAAGAATTCACGCTCTAGGTAATGATTTTGAAGCTCGTTTAAGATTTTGTAATTGGGTTCAAAATAATCAAAACGACCGCATATTTTATGGGCCGATGAAGCTTCTTTCCCACGAGATGGTGTCCATAATTATCATTATTTTCATGAATGGGCTGCAGAAAATCCTCGTTTAAGAAGACGCTCGCATTTTTACCATAGATATAGTGTTAATATAATAGCTGGTATTCTTAATGATAGTCTGATTGGACCATTTGAACTGCCACACCATTTGAATGGTGCGAATTACGAATATGTTCTAGAAAACTCTTTACAATGTGCAATGTGGTATCAACACCAGCACATCAACGTCTTCGTGTTAGATCTTGGGTTAGCGCACATTCTCCGGGATGATGGATTGGAGTAGGAGGACCCGTAGTACGCCACCGCGCTCGCCGGACCTGACTCCATTAGATTTTTATCGTTGGGGTCACATAAAACAAATTGTTTATGTAACTGAAGTGCACACGGTAGAAGAATTACGCCAAAGAATACAGCAGGCTGCCGATATTATTAGGAATAACCTAGCAACCATATCAACAACGCAGCGATCTCTTCTGGGACGTGCGGATTTGTGTATCGAACACAATGGAGATAATTTTGAGCATTTCTAAATAAAATAATAAAACTTTTTATAAAAAGATTAATTTCAAAAAACTAAACTTTTCGCAGTATAATTATTAAATAAACAATAACTCGTTAACGGTTACGTTTAGGACGTATGTTTATATGGACTTTACGACTCTAAATAAGTCCTGGAATTCATCTTTAAAATATTCCCGGTACGTTTTGGGACACCCTGTATATATAAGGTATCAGCATAATAAATATCGATTGTGTAAATAAGAAATCAAGACGTTGTAAATAATATGAATGGTGTAATGTTGAAAGACAGGTTTCATAATTTCGAAGTTTTCATCAAGAATGCAAATAGTCTTTCAACGTTAATTTCCTTGAGGAAGCCGTTGAAATCGGAATATTTTCGGTCCGTATGCACCTCGTATTTTAAATTTCTCTTTTTAAGTAGCACTAAAAAGTTTGTTCGAATGATGTACGGGGAAAAAACTCGAGGCTAGTCAATATTGAACTGTACATGCGCCAGGAGGATGAAAAAGAAGCAATTTTATGTAAAAAGAAGAGGAAACGAATGGAAATTTTATTCGAAATAAAGTTAGGTATTAAAACTTGGGGGCTTTCGTTTATGAATGTTAATAATTTACTTTGCATACCCTGGAACTTCTTTGTATAATTTGCAGTAATCGTAGACAAACAGGGAATTTTATCATATTAATTAACGATGAGCAATACTGTGCCTTCGCATTTTACATTTGCTAATTAACTAATGGAACTGTTTCATTGGGTGCATAATTGATCAAGAAATGCTGTAACCGTTTCACATTTAATTAATTTTATTGCCCTTGTTGACATTCGTTAAATTATAGGCTAAATTGACAACAATTAGGTTGGAAGAAAGTATTTAAACGGGCGTAATGAGTTTCGGGACTGTTTTATACTTCACTTCCCATTTTAAAACAGGGACAATTAATCCAAGTTTACAAACCTTATGAAAAATTCAAAAACGTTGCTTTGTTTCGCCAAACAAAGACCAAGCGATGTAGTAGCCAGTCTTTAGAATTGACAAACGCACCCAATAACTTTCCAATAAATTACCCGGCGAATGCAAAATTAACCATCACCCCGTTTCCTCTTCTCCATCGGGACTTTTATCGGGCTTGCGATGCAACAACCCTTCGCGCATTTGTGCTAATTGAAATTTACTTATACTTGAGTAAACGAATTAATTAATTACATCATCAAAGTTTGATTCTTAATCGGATTCGTTATAATTGCAATTTCGGGTGGCCGAAGTAATGCACTTAAATTGTGACCGTATTTGCATACAATCCCGAATCCCGATGCAATCCCAGTGTAAATCCTAAACTCCCAGAAACAGGAAGTTCTCTGCATAAGCTTCAGATGTTGTGTATGACATTTAATCGAATATACATTTTAGATTTGCATGTATATTTCAAAAGTAAACGAGAAAAGTTCCCTGGAAATCGAATATTCGGTTTTCCAAAAACGCCAATAAAAAGAATAGAAAATACACACATCCAGCGAATCAGTTTTTACAATGATGGTGGTATTTCAGCGTTCGTTCGATATTGTTGATATTATTATTGCTACATGTCAGGGGTAATAGTTTTATGAACAATTTTAAGAAGTCAATTCAATAAATTCGGAAAATTTAATCAAACGGAAGAGAAGTTGGGGAACAAAAAAATTACAAAAGTAATGACAATATAAAAGAATTGGATTTTCCGAACAACAAGAAATTTCAGCTGTAGAGTGAATTGAACTGAAATGAACCTTTCAAAAAGGAAATGCTGCCATAAAACAAATTATATACGCAAATTCGATTATTCAAATCCTCTTGAAATTTATTTCGCATTTCCCTTAAAAGAAGCTATATTTAAGAAATGCAAATAACAATCGTTTGGTTTAAGAGAGACGTAAGATGAAGCGAAAGGATATTTGAGTTCTTCTTTCTCTCCACAATCGATTCATCCCCCATTTCCAATGATTATTGAGCCTGTGTCAAGTGTAATCCAGTCCCTTAGTTTATTTTATTCGATCTACCTTCTTCTTGCGGTCCGTCTCGCTTCCATCCACGCGCATTTAGCGCCCTCTCCTTCCTTTCAACCCTCCTGACAGAAGCACAAATATAATGCCGATTCAGTTACAAAACTAATTTGGACAGAAAACCAAATTTAATCATTTCTCTGAAGTTGCTTTCATTAGCAATAGTCTGCCAACTTCACAAAGAGATAAATAAAGAATAACATTAGTCGGAATTGGAATAACACGTTATTAAATTCTGCCGAGAGTTTGAGTTTGTCCAGAACTACAAAAGTAGATACTTCAGTTTATATTAAATTTTGAAATAAGGATATTTTCATTTAATTACGTTGCTGCTGCTGCTTAAAAAAAACCTATTACGTCGTATTTCGAAACCCGAGTAACAGCATGTGCTCTTATAACTTGTAATATAATTGTATATGATATCGTTATTTTACGAGTTTGATTACAATCGGCTACATAAACATAAAATAACGGTAAATTGCAAGACCTCGATTCGGTTTTGCGGAACACTAACGGTAAAACTACTTTCAGTAAACTATTTTTTTCATAAAGTAAATTAAAGCCAATAAATTGGCTTTTTAACGTCCTTATCATTGCCTCCCTTTTCATCTAACGGGCTGCATTTGCGTTTACGTCGGCGACAAATTAACGATTGTACTCAGTTCTAACTTTTTCTCGTTATTGAAGGAAATTTAATTAAAAAGTAAAAATTAACAAGAAATTATAATAAGGTGGAATTATCTTATATTTTACAATTGAGGGGTGTGGTGCTGGGGTGAACAAACTTCTATATCGACCTGCCTGGGGCTTTTAAGAAACAGGGAGAGTTTAAATTTTTGCCTCTTTTCACCCTCGACTTCCATAAAATCTTGAAATAACTTTCAGTGACACAAAATGGAAGAAGAAAATGAATTGTCGTTTTCACTCTTTCTCTCCTTAATTACATCTCGACTCTTTCCCTTTATATTTAACAAATTAGTCTGTCTTTTGACGCCCTGTTTAACCCGGTCGCAAATTAAGCGAACGCCTTTTATGCGCGAGCTTATGATCGAATTATAAAATTTACGACTCCTAACTACATTTACTACACCATACTAGCACTAAACTACTTTATTTAAATTTAAATGCGAGGATTGGACCATCTCTTTATACATTCGAGAATAATTGGAAATTATATAGATGTATGGGATAGCATTCCTAAAAATTAGTTGTGTAATTTTATGATTCAAATACTAAGTAGAATGTACTATAGTATTTACTATCTCTAGCAAGAACACAATATTATTTTCCATGTTGTCTACGCACTCTTCTTCCATTTAGTATATAACATTTTACTATATGTTTGGATTAATGATTATAAACCATTCTTAACAACTTAGAAACCTGCATTGTTGTATAAATATTTGATTTGTTTTTAACTAACAAAGTAGAAAACACTTGGATTTAACTAGTCACAGAATAAAGATCTTGTGTTGATGAGGTTTCTACGGGACCGGACGTAACCCCCAGTTTTAATACAGCCCACCAATAAATGCGGTCACAGCCCTCCTCTTGTAGTCACAACGCCACTCTGATTATAATCTTTAATTTCAATACTGATAATAATACCTAGCTTGGAGTAATCGTCCACAGACGTTCTGTTGGAGTTAAACTTTACAAGCCCTGAGCATAAGCCGTTTACTTTCATAAGAAAGAACGCAGAAGATTTATGAAACATACAATATGGTATGTATAATAACTATGCTTTATTGTCCCATGTATATAACTATACAAAACTATGCTGTCCAGCACGATTACAAGAACTTTTTCTAAGCTGCGTAGGAAATCTATGGACCCTGCAGACCCTATTTTAGACACTAACGGAAATCTCAAAGACGAAGAACAAATAAGTGCAGGGTGGAAAGACAATTATTCTACAATTTTAAACCAAGATGCGTGTAACTATAATATTATTAACACAATTCCGCAATATGGGCTGCTAAACGAACTTGATATCCCCTTAAGCACTGATGAGACAACATCTGAAATTGCTCAGATGAGGAACCACAAATCTCCAGGCTGTGGTAGAATTCCAGCTGAAATACTCGAAGCGCTGGCAAGCGAAGCAATCGACCATCTAGAGAAAATTTTCCACCTTGTTTAGGAAGAAGGTAATGTGCCATAAGCCTTCCGGGTCTCCATGAGTAAACAGTTTTAAAAATAAAGGATGTGCGTGTGATTGTAGCAATTATAGAGGTATATGCTTACTATATGCGCAAGATAGAACTCAATGGTGAGAGATGAGAGAGGCCTATGTCCAAAGTTGGACCACAAATGGCTAACGAAGAAGAAGAAGAAGATGCTTGTTATCGGTGGAAAAATACTGGCAAAAGTTATTGCCAATTGACTACTACCAATGATGGGAAAGTTGATGTCTGAACCCCAGAACGGCTTCAGACCTAATCGGAGTACTCTTGACTTGATCTTTTCCGTACGTCAGCTCCAAGAGAAATCTAGGGAACAGCAAACGAAAATGTTTATTGCCTTCATCGACCTAACAAAGGCATTTGATTCCATTAACAGAAAAGCCTTATGGATAATTCTGCAGCGCTTTGGTATTCCACCAAAATTCCTTCGGGAGAGAAACGAAGCAAAAGCTAAATATAACGGGAAGCTAACCGATCCCGACTAGCGCTGTTGTTAGACAAGGGTGCATTCTAGTCCCCTTGCTATTTTATATATTTACTGCTGCTCTTACAATTATAGTAAACCAAAAGTTAACAGAAAGAGGCATGGCAATTAAATACAGATAGGAGGGCGGCATATGTAATCTTCGTCACCTAAAAGCTAACTCAAAAAGTCCTACTCGATATATGTCAGACCTGCAATATGCTGATGATTGTGCACTGTTAGCTCAATCCCACGAGCAACTGCAACAGATGATTAACATTTATACATGGGCTTATGACGCATTAGGATTAAAACTGAACAGCAACAAAACTAAAATTTCTTCCTAGTCTCACTGTTCTCAAAAATTCCATATTGAAGCAAGCGGACAACAGCTAGAAGTCATAATTCATTTTAACTTCGGAAGTGTAGTAAACGACAAGACCAACATCGATAACGAAAATTGAAACTGTGTTAATGCAGCTCCTAGGGCAATCTGGAAACTACGGAGAAGAATATTTGGCAATCACGATATTAGTCCACAAATGAAGATTACCGTATACCGAATAGTAGTACTGCCAACTCTGCTTTATGGTTGCGAGAGCTGGATTACTTATTCGTGACATACCAACCCTACAGCGGACTCATATGGACATCTCCGACAAATGATGAGAATCCATTGGCACCACAGAATGTGGACGTACTTAGAATATCAAACAGTAGCACTGAAGTACTTATAGGGAGATCAAGATTACGCTGGACGTGCAATGTCATTAGAATGGAGCATAACCGCCTCCCAAAATCTATATTGTACAGTAAAGTGCTAGACGAGAGAAGAAAACAGGGCGGTCAAATTAAACCTTATAAAGGTATACTTAATGTGACACCCAAAAGCATCGAAGCAGTTGACCAATGAGAAAAAATTTCCCAAAACCGTAGCTACTGGAGGCGGATAATTAAAAAAAGTAGAAGAGGCAATTCCATAAATAATATCTTTGAGTGCCAAATCGGCCTATTTGGGCACTGACGAGTCCACAGACCTTAATGTTAACCATTATGAGATTTGTTAATTGTTTGCTGCCTTACTTCGTTGAAATTCATACTTTATATATTAATAATAATAATACCTGTTGAAATTGCCTATTATTATTATTAATATATACATTATGAGATTACTGAATGGATTGTACTTTATACAAGTTTATAGTAGATACCTCTGAACTTGTATTATACATTGTATATTTTCTTAAATTGTATACCCGCATCATGTTAAGAGCAATAATAATAATAATAATATACGTATAGATTAAATTGAAATGGGGTTTGTACCCGGGCTGGATGTTTTGATTAAAGCGAGTGGTTGGTATGATCAGCGTTGTTGGGAGTTACATACATGGTAAGTATTCTGACAAGTTTCAAAAAGTGGAAGTTCATTAGCAAATAGTTTCTTTCGCATAACTTTCCTCAATTCTGCAAGCCATAGTATTCATAGCAGACGTAGTTTCGAATAATCATTTTTTGATGATATAGGATTATTTGAGTGCTATACAAGAATTTTAGTCCCACGAAATGTTATTTCTTCAACAGACTGGGAAAACCGTTTTACTGTGCTGGGTCGATTCTTATATGGGTATTCCTGGAAGCGAAGCAGCAGCCAATAAAATTATATTTTCTTCAAACTTCCATGTCATTACAGACGACCTGAAATCCTTCTATAAACAACACGCCAACGCCCGGTGTTTGTGACTCGCTTGAGAATTGGACACACCAGGATGAATCCCATACGTATTGGAACAAGAGCAACCAGTGTGCTAGGACTGCAACAATCCAGTCACAGTAAAATTTACTCTACTAGATTACTGAATTTATGAAGATGCAAGAGAAAACCTCCATATCCCTAACTCCCCAGCCGCATAGAGAATGGCATCCTTTCTACAGGACACTAGGTTACTAAATAAAATGTAGTTAAATCTTTTATATTAGATTGTTATTACTGTACTTATATGTACATAACAGAATCTGCATTGCTAATAACCTCGTATGTAAAGTGATAAATATAACAAAAAAGTGGAGGGTACGAACACTATTAGAAGAAATTCTGACCAATTTGAACTGCTAGGCATTATAATCAGTGGAGGTAATGTCCTAACGACGAAACTACGCCGGATTTGTATACATAATTGGGTAAGACACTTAATCTACGCGTATAATTTTTTTCTTCTCATAGGTATAGCTATAGCAAGTATGTCGTTCAAGAATTGGATACTCACTCTTGTTTATCATTGGAAGTCTTCACAGCACAAACAGGTTTACTGTTATTTTCATTGAAACAAGTCTAGCCTTCATGTACTCCTACACAATGTATTAGTACCGAAAATTGGCCACTGGCGGCTAGTTTATATCGCGGTCAATTACTTCTGCGATTAGTCCATCTGATATATATCAGAGGGCGGCGACTAGGTCGCCACAAATTGTCCCAATGCACAATTCACAAACACATTAACTACTTTTGTGACTTGCGTGATCTTCACAGTCTATTTCACAGAAAAATCAGTTAACGGGATCGCTGACCATATTCCATATTTATAAAACTTGTATCACAACAAAAGTAATGCCGTTGTAGGACAGAAAAATAGCAATTGAATCAATACTTTATTTTTAAATAATTTTGCAGCGCGTATTAGACACCACGGTTATGTAGCCTGCCAGGGAAATATTTTTGCAATAAATGTTTTTTCATACTATAACAGTTAACAGCTAACCATAAAAAAAGCCATCTGAAAAGATAATAGACTCACAAAATGCAGGCAATTCATCTTAAGAGTGAGCAATAATTATAGATTCTCTTATAAATATATATTAAAATGTGGGTCAAAACAACTACGATGCCCTTGGTCCCCAAACAAATGATACTCAAAAGGTAGGAATGGCGTTAGTTTTAAAACTCCTAAAATTATTTAGTTTTTCGAGTTAAAGTTTAGTAGTTGAGTAGTGATTATGTCGCATACTAGGAGACAGTCTACTGACGTACTCCTATTAGATAGATAGGAGTATTAATTAATGATTACGTCGAAAACTATACCGACGTACTGTCTCTTACCGTCTCGTCTATTAATATTAGAGATACTTAAATATTTTCTATCTAACTTCATTACAAAGATTTTTTATAGTAGCTATTCTAAAGAAAAAACGGCTTTCAAATTATGAGTAAAAGTCCTTTATCAGGAACACAAAATAAATTGCGTATGAGAAATTATTGGGGGGAGACCCGAAGTTCCACACCGTGCTGCCACTTTAACCCCGTTTAAGGTAGTTAGTGACGTGGCACACTAACCCAGATGGTCCGACGCTTTTAAGTACTCTCCGAAGCACCGCGGGTTGCAGCGTTAGAGTGAAGATTTCGGTCACCCACCTAAATGGGCACCGCGCAGGTCGTTCCTTAACTTTGAATACTGTTTGACCTGTACTGGCGCTTGTCCGCCACGCTGCTTCCCAAGCAATAACATGGTAGCATTGCCTATTTTTCGATTTTTTGCTAAATATTCTCTCTATCCTTTGCTCTCGAACAGCTTAAGACTGGATGTGTACCACGAAATTACACTCTAGCTCCAAAGGCTTTATTATAATGATGAAGCTCTACACCCCAGGGGAAGGGATTTTTGTCTACAAGGCGGAAAGTCAGAGTGCCCGTATGCTTCATCTCATACTCAGTTGTCGCGTGCCAAATTAATGACACGTGGTGATGTGGTGAGGATCACACTTTAGTAAACAGCGTTATTGCCCGTTTTCACTCGAACGCAGGTACCCAATTATTTAAAGCGATTGAGTAGGCAGCCCTCCACGCATCGAGTCGGAGGTTTTAACTCCCGACCTTCCGCATCGGAGCCCAGTGCTTTAACGACTGGACTACACATTTTAATTGTTTAAACTGAAGACTAGCCCTGCGAACCTCCGAAGAGCGAGAAAATAGGCAACTCAGCCAGTGGTGGTTGTACTAATGACTGTCGGTGGAAGAAAACTAATTTTTGCAAAATCTGTTTACTAGATCTACGATGTTTTTAGTATATCTCGAAAACACTTAACTCCTTGCCAACCTAAAAGCAAAAATTGCTAATGACGATATACAATTAATCAATATGTACAATGAGATTCCTAAAAAATCGCAACCGAAATCCGTCGTATTTAGAACACACTAAAAATAAGCTGAAAACGATATGGTATCGGAAACGTTTGGTAGTGAAGTTATTCTAATATGTAGGGTATGTTGTGTACCATATGCATAATATTGGCCCAAGAACGATGCCTTGGGAAACTCCAAACTTAATCGGATTCACGGCTGTCTGTTAATTCGTGATATGCTACATCCACATTTCAAGTGTGCAGATACCTGATCTTGTGGTAAATGCGTTTTAATGTCATACATCATGCCAAGGAGAGCGCGGAAAGTATCTGTTGGTCACCACATCGTGCGGAAAAATAATGGTTGCGAACCATTTGTTTTTGTACTTGCATGGATCTTATACGGCGTAAGAGTTCTTTTCAGTTAACAATTGTTGTGCTATCGCTACTAACATCATCATACATGCCCAATTTTCTTTCCGCTGCTGCAATATGTATGACTTTTTGTAACGTATACGTATTAGTATGAAGTAATAATACAGGAATTTAAACATTGCCGGATAGTACAAAATTTACAAAATACACTTGAGAGCAAAAGTATTCGGCCACCCATTACTTTTCAATTAAAAATTATTTTTAATATTAAACCGCACCTTATACAATACTAACTAATCACTCATATTAAAAAAAAATACTGCTTAATTAAATTTATTAAAAAGAAATTGTCACCAACTATCAAGAGATCATCAGCTTTCTTTTATCATTAGTGCCGTATGTATGATGGTTTGCAGCTTCAAACAATATATTATTTAGAGTGTTATGAAACAGTTGAATGTGTGGCACGTGCAATTTGTTTGCATAGAATCTGTCAAGTTTTGCTTCCAACAGTATTAAAATTAGTGAAAATATGAATACACCTCCTGAAATTGCAGATCAAGCTGTTGCTTTGCTTCAGCTGGTAACAGTCAGCGATCTGTAGCTCGGCAACTGAACATGAAACGTTCTACTGTTCAGAATGTTTTTAGAAGGTTTTTAGAAACTGGTCGGTACGTGGCCAGAGCGAAAACAGGCAGACCAAGAGCAACTTCAGTACGGGATGATCGCTTTATTAGAACGACCTCCTTGCGGAATCGCATGTTAAATGCTGTCCAGCTTAAACAAGAACTGCGAGACGTCAGAGGAGTCACAGTAAGTCGCTGGAATGGTAGAAGAAGACTTCTTGAAAATAGGCAAAGGTGCCGGAAACCTGCTACATGTCCAAAATTGACGGTAGCGCATCGTGCAGGGCGCCTATGTTTTGCTCGTGAGCACGTAAACTGGACGTTGGAGCAATGGAACTCTGTGCTCTTTTCAGATGAGACCAAGATTTATCTACATGGTAGCGATAGAAGAGCTAGAGTCTATCGTCGTCAAGGAGAACGATTTTCACAGTGCTGTATAGTGGAAAAAGTCGCTTTTGGAGGAGGTTCATGCATGTTTTTGGGGGGGGCATTTCTCTTCAAGCAAAAACCGAACTGGCCTATATCCCCACAGGTAACTTAGGCGGTTCAACTGCTCAACGCTAAATTTCTGAAGTCTTAGATGAGATGTTGTCCCCTATGCTGGCTTCATTGGCGATAATTTCTTGCTTATGCAGAATAATGCAAGGCCTCATGCAGCTGCGATTGTTCAAGATTACCTGAAGGAAGTTGGTGTACAATACATGGAGCGGCCAGCCGAAAGTCCGGACATGAATCCGATTGAGCACATGTGGGATGAACTCAAGAAAAGAATTCGATCAGGGGTTCCAGCTCCAACAACGCTTCAGGAACTGACAAGGGCTGCTCAAGAAGAGTGGGATAATATCCCTCAGGATGTTGTTGAAGGGCTGATCAGATCCATGCCAAACCGTATGCAATCTATTATACGAGCAAGAGGGGGTCATACAAAGTATTGAGTAAACCGCATTTATTCAAACTTGTTTTTGTTTCTGTTATTAATAAAAAAAATTAATTTTTTTTCGTCTTACTTATTCTGACTACGGTAACAAAAATTTTGTTAACACGATAAACAAAAGTTACCCAGAGATTAATTTGATATCATTTGAGAGAGCAATAATCGGGCTTCGAAACGATACCAATGCGCTATTTCACAAATGTAAGGAAGCATGCTATTTATTCTTTTAAAGTTAAGGTTGTTAGGTGGCCAAATACTTTTGCTCTTAAGTGTGTATTTATTTTACTAGCGCGGAAACTGTAATTTGCAATTGTTCCAAATAAAAGTGCTAACAAATTAATTTTCTGGCGCAGCTAACGGCCATCATAATTTTTCAACAGTTCTGGAAAACTTCCAAATCGACAAAACAAATGGTGGACTTTTTAAATAAGGTCATCTTTCAATAGACTAACAAATTCCCCGGTAAACGTTGGAAAAATTATACAGCCATTTGTTATTGTTCTAGGCTTTTAAGCGACCATGTGGAAAAAACAAGCGGGGTGTAAATTTTATATTGCATTCCTTTATGTGTGTAACGAAAGTGACGGCCAATAAAGCTTGGCAATTGACAAAGGCTCTTTGTGAAAATTAGAGAAGCCAAGTATTGTATTTTATACTGTTATGCTTTTTATGTGAATTTTTAAAGCTTTTGCTGTCGATCACGTAGTTAGGGTAAGTGAGGGAAAACCAAAGTGCTTCAGTTATGAAAATAAAGTTTCCGCAAAGGAAAAGACGGAATATATCAAGAGCTTTTCTACCATAACATAAATCACATTAAGTCTTGTCTAATATTTATGTCTCAAGTCAAAAAAATTATAAATTGCTGTAGATTTAAAACATGAATTGATGCTAATTAGATTAACATTTTCTAACAAATGGCAAACAGATTGTGAAATTGAAAATATATTTGTGATCCCGTGAAAGATAAATCAAAACGCAATTTTATTTACGGACATGAACATACGAATTACATGATCAAACGAAGTGCTGAACATCTCTTACCTTTAACGAGTAAATTTATTAATTTAGCGATATCTAAATATACACGGCAATCGTAGCAAACTTCAAAGCAAATACCTTTGCAGGAGAAACTTGAAGTTTATGAGTAACTCTCTCTCTCTAGGTAAGTATATAAACGCTAAATTTCCCTTCGATTTTCGATAAACCTCTTGCAGTAAATTCTCTCAAGTACTGCATTTTGAATTTCTCCTTTTGAAATATAAGTTAGTTATAAAAGATCGGTTTGAAATGGCGTGTAATTAATAGGCAATACACACTACTATTTCTTCAGTTAATTAAGTTTCAATATTAATAGGTATGCGTAAAGGTAGTTAAAGTTTTATATTCCCATTTGAAAACTGTATATGGTTCGAAATAGTAATTAGAATTAGACTAGAATCACAGAAATGTAGATACCCCTACACGAAAGTGTATATTCCTTTATTTAAAATCTTGCATAGTTTGAAATATTAATCAGGTGTAAACTGAAGCACACGAAGGTAATTTTTCATCCACAAAAATGATTAGAATACTTGTCTAGAAAACCGAACATGGTTTGAAAGACTAATTAGAATTACATTTGAAGCAGAAAAAGGTAGTTCCTTATTGAAAAAGATTTATATTATCGTCTTTCAAATCGTACACGGTTTGAAATATTAGTCAGATTTTGAATTGAAGCACAGAGAGGTAATTCCTCCATCAAGAACATGTTTAGAATCCCCGACATTAAAACCATACCCGGCGTGAAATACCAACTAAAATTGAAGCACAGAGAGGTAAGTCCTCATCCATGAAATGTTTAGAATCCTCATCTTTAAAGCCATACGTGGCTTTAAACAGCAATTAGATTTAAAATTGCAGCACAGGAAGGTAATTCTTCATCCCCGAAAATGTTTAGAATCCTCGTCTTTAAAACCATACGTAACTTGAAATAGTAATTTGATTTAAAATTGAAACAGAAAGAAAATTCTTCATCCACGAAAACGTTTAGAATCCACCCCTACAATTTGATACATGGTTGGAAAGACTAATTAGAATTTAATTTGAACCACAAGGAAGCTAGTTCCTTATCAACGAAAAATCTTATATTATTGTCTTTAAATTTTACTTGGTTTGAAATAGTAATTAGATTTAAAGTGGAAGCACTGAAAGGTAATTTCTCATCTACGAAAAGGTTTAGAATCCTCGACTTTAGAACCATACCCGGTTTGAAATAGTAATTAAAATTGAAGAACAGAAAGGTAATTCCTTATCTACGAAAATGTTTAGAAACCCCGTCTACAATTCCATACATGGATTTAAAGATTAAACTTGAAGCACAAGACGGCTAGTTCCTTATCGACGAAAAATGTTATATTATTGACTTTAAATATTACTTGATTTGAAATGTTAATCAAATTTTAAATTGAATCACAAAGAGATAATTCCTCAACCACGAAAACATTGAAATCCTGGTCTTTAAAACCATATGTGACTTGAAATAGTAATTAGATTTAAAACTGAAGCACGGAAACGTAATTCCTCATCCACGAAAATGTTTAGAATCCCCGTCTTTAGATCATCTTTGAAATACTAATTCGAATTAAATCTGAAGCAGAAGAAAGGTAATTCGTGATCCACGAAAAATGTTATATTATCGTCTTTAAATATATTTGATTTGAAATAATAATCAGATTTCAAATTGAAGCACTGAAAGGTAATTCCTCAACGACGAAAATGTTTTGAATCCCCGTCTACAATTCCATATATGATTTGAAAGACTATTATAATTAAATTTGAAGCACAAAGTAGCTAGTTCCACATCCACGAAAGATGTTATATTATTATCTTTAAATATACTTCGTTTGAAATATTAATCATATTTTAAATGAAAACACAGAAGGGTAATTCCTTATCCACGAAAATGTTTAGTACTCCTGTTTTTAAAATCATGCATAGCTTGAAATACTAATTAGAATTGAATTTGAAGCAAAAGAAAGGTAATTCC
>JABXWE010034467.1:0-20186 GCA_014611495.1 Limonius californicus
CGCAACCCAGGGCAGCCGTTGGTTCTGTTCAGTTTTGTTCAAAAATAATTTCTGAAACCGTTGTTGTCCCAATACGATAAGCATAACTTAATGACACCATACTATCTCCACTTGCCAGATACCTACAATATAACCAAAATTATTAAATGTAACCATAAAAACGGTTTAAATATTGTATTCGGCATACATACCTCAGTGTTAAAGATAATTTTAAAGAGGAGGGAATAGGCTTTCGACGATAGTTTGTTTTCATTATAGTTTCTTTTATCAGATCATGTAATCTGTCATACTGTTCTGGGCTCATTCGTACAAAATTAAAAAACTTTTCTTTGTCTGTGGATTTAATTGTTAAGAATAGATTATTATAAAATCCGTGTTTCAGTCTATTATTTTCTGAAAAAATTGACCGAACGCCCGTCCTACCAAAAGAGTTCTTACTTTTCCTGTATCTACGATACAGATATAACAGGCACAGCTTTCTTTGTCGTATCTGTTGTAAATATGTAATTAATTCCACGTTCATTATTAACGGAATAAATATTTTAGGTTAGAAACGTCAACAAACGCACCGGAAAACGCTGCAAATGCGGATTGTCTTTTTAAAGCACGCGCACAAACGTTGGGTGCGCTTTACGCGTACGCGTCAAATGCGGATCCACCTTTATAGTCAAATTTATTTTAACTGAGGGCTACAGGATTAAATGTCCTAAGCTTGAAAAGAGACAAGTAGACACTCGCTCGCTCTTCCTGTACCATTACTTAAATGAACATTTTCGGCCCGCCTACGAAAAGCACGTACTACTACGGTGTAAATGCCGTTTCTTGATGTAAGACAAAGATGTTGCTATTCAGCATGTGCGCAAAAAAATAAAAGTGATTAGCTGCTGCAACTACAATATCAGTGGTATGCAAACAATTCGAAGATAATGATAAACCATTTGCTTTCTATATTATTTATACAGAATGATTTTATACAACAATATCCAGACAAATATATGTTGCTTAAAAATAAACATTTCCAAATTTACTGCAATAAATGAAAAATGATACACACGTTCAATTATTTTAATGAGTCACTCGAACCAGAACTGTACTCAAGTTCATCTTCTGAATCACCAGTGTTCACTGTAAAAACTAAGGGCCGTACATTGTCAATTACGTGTTCGCGTTCAAAAGTGCTTTTTATTATATTTTCTGTGTGTTTTACACAATTGGCCCATATTTAACTTCTGTTTTTATTGCCACATGCAAATCTTCACATTTTTTACTAAGACGTATTCTTTTTGGCCTACTAAAATCACTGCCGTTTCTTCTTAATTTACAAACTCTTTCTACAGTGCTTGTTGAATCTTGAAGTGCTTCCGCTGTTCTCCTCTGTATTGCAAAAACCGATTGCAATGGACCGCCGTTTTCTTTTTCCCGCGAGAAATAATCAACTACATTTAACAGTAGCTCCCGACCTTCTTGTTGTAAATGCGTTTTTCTGGTAGCCATGATAATAGATGCACAGTCTCTTCAAAACTAAATACGACTGACTATTATTCACTACTAAAGAACTTTTGTTACGCTCCAAAATCTGATTCAATCCCTAATCAATGATATTGGCAGATACTAATGACCTTCAGGAATGCAAATTCGGTCTTAAGTACATCTGAGAAATATTTATGCAAGGGTAAACAAATATCTTCGCATTGTTTGAATACCACTGATAGCAGCTAATCACTCTTATCGGTTGCGCACATGCTGAATAGCAACATCTTTGTCTTACATCAAGAAACCGCATTTACACCGTAGTAGTACGTGCTTTTCGTAGGCGGGCCGAACATTTTCATTTAAGTAATGGTACAGAAAGAGCGAGGGAGTGTCTACTTGTCTCTTTTCAAGCTTAGGACGGTTAATCCTGTAGCCCTCAGTTAAAATAAATTTGACTATAACACTGTTATTTCTATGGTATTCGTAGTCCACCACAATCCGGGCTCGTCAGTATTCGGATGGGCAGACCAATATCATATATCTAATATTTAGATATATGACCAATATAGAGGCATATGCAACCGGCCATGCTTCGGAGGGTACGTAAAACGGTCGGTCTCGATTGTCATACGAACATCTTTAACCATCGTATATCATGTAGGACTTCTCTGTTCGACGGGTTAGGCTAGCATCCTGCCTGGCATACGCGCAAAGAGGGCTGATAGAACCTACTCCATTGTAGGTAATTACCAAGCCATTGGCCTATAATCAGAAGAACTAAGAACTAAATGACTTAATAGTTCAAAAGTTGTAATGATTCGGCTTTCATCTTCGAAAGGTAAACCCTGTTAAGCTAAGTAACCCACTCGAAAATTGTAGTGAAAATTCCTGGGAGAGTGTGGGTCAGAGAACAAACGAGAAATACAGGGATTCTGCGAGATTGATTGACAATCATGGAACTGCTCGCCAAGTTAGATGATTCTGGAATAGGGGTGAATAGAGATGTTAGTGGAAGCGCCAATAGTAGAAGCCAACGGTAGTAACTATACTCTTAGCCAAGTAAACTACTATTTTCTTGCTACTATTCGTTCAGCAAGAGAAGTGTGTTAATTGCCATAAACCTCTACTTCAATTAATCATGAAAATGTCGAATATGAAAACGAAAAAACCTCAGATGATTAGAGTGTAACGAAGTTTCCGGGAAGCAACCGTTTCAGCATTTGATAATTGAATGTTAGGTCGCTTCAGTTCCCGAAAGAGGCGTCTGCGGCAGTGCAAATGGAGTTCTAAAATTGTTTTCCCCCACGCACTCATCATTGCGTCCGATCACACTCTGGAGCAGACGCGTAGAGAAAGGGAACCCTATATATACAGCATCCTAGCATAAATGTGGTACCTTGGAGTCAAGTTTTAGCCAAGAAGGAAGGCCGAACAGAACTATGAGTCAAAGGCTTCAACGAGGAAGTCAACCGAGAATAGAATTAGTCCGCCAGAGAAGAAAGCAAACCGAAGTTGAGCCGCCAAAATATTCTCAGTCCGTAAGAATATTGCAGTCCTTGGAGAAGTCCATAAAATCCGCGTACCTGTACGGTGTCGCATTTATTCATTTTGTGGAAAACTTCGCCGTTGGGGTTACCTTGATTGACATCCAGCACATAGGCGTACCCAGCGAGGGGCAGGGGGGTCAGCAGCCCCCCCTAGAAGCAAAAAAAAAATTAAATGGTTATAAAGTGATGAAACGAAACAAAATTAGGTAGGGCGATGGCGAATAATCAGTTGTTTACCACACTGAAATGGTGTAAAAACCGAGAGGTATCTAGATATACACAGAAGTAATCCGCCATCTGAGACTGCGATTGAATACTGGAGACGGTCGTTGATCATCCCTTATCTCGACCCCCTAACATTATCTTTGAATGTTAGATTCTCACATTCTCTAATATTTTTTTCCCTGCAACAATTGGCACGCACTCCTCATTTTAAGTGCTTTCCCGTCCACCACGGCTACTTTTGAACGATCTTTCAGTACCCTTCGAAGGGTAAAGACCTGGCTCAGAAGTACAATGGGAGAGGACAGACTGACTGGGTTGTGTTTGATGAACGTCCATCGGAAATTCTGCAAGGAAAATCAGGACTGGATTGAAACGAAAGTTTTGGACAAGTTTTCTTCAAACCCAAGAAAAATGATATTAGCATAAGACATGTATAGAATAAAAATTTTTTTTGTTTCAAGCAAATAATTGTAATAACTTCCATAATAAAGCACTGCTATAGTTATATATTATTTTCTTACATTTTTGGTTTCATTCGCCTTTTCTGTCCTGAAATGTTACAACCTGAACAACCATGTCTTGCCCCCCCCCCCTAGTTTTTATCCTGGGTACGCCCTTGATCCAGCAGGTTATGCTAGTTAGTGGCAATCAGGTTAACATACCAGAGAAATAAGAGATTAGAGGTTTTATAAGCTGGTCAGGCCAAGCTAATTTGACCTTTGATTTTCATACTTTCCCGTAATTGGGAATTTCCGAACTAATTTAATAATACGTTATAGTCGGTCAAGCCAGATTGTACATATTTTTGAAATTAGGCATTACCAATTTCAAGTACTCACGGTACAGTCACATTTTATTTTTTCAATATTCTACGAAGCATTTAAATTCATTTATCGGCGAGATTACGAAGCCAAGAACGTTTTCCCAGCACATTTAATATACAGAGTTCATCTGCGCGCGGCCTACAGCTGTAATGCAATCTTCGCCGTCCATTCAACCGAACTTCCGATTCTATCCAGGTGCGTATCGACCAGGAGTTTGCAGACATTATTAATTTCTTTATGATCTCAGAATCAAATATACTTTTTGCCTTTATCGTAACATTTAAACATAATAAATTCTGTTATAACCATTACAGTCTCTCCGCATGTTATTACGAACGTCTGGCTCTGAGCTAAAACCAGGCAACCGTCCGCACGTGGGCGGATCGTTACAAGAGTTACACTCAAAATCTCATACTGTAACCTCCCTCGAGGATTCTGGAGGAGACAAAAATTCGATTAAGCTGGACACCAAGAAATTCGAAGGACTAAACTACATACTGCAACATACTATACACAACCAATGAGGACAGAACACTTTGAAGAATTGAAATAAGAATGCAAAAAAAGCAGATAAATTGAGAAAAACACAATGAGCAATGGAAAGGAGAATAATAGGAGTTAATCTAAGATAAAGAATAAAAAATAAAGAAATTCTACAAAAAACCAGAGTCTTGTATATTATGGAAAGTCTTGCAAGACTAAAAGTGGTAGGGGTGAGTCACGTAACCAAACAAAGTACCGCAAGGTGGACGTTAAAAATAACTCGTTAAAGACCAAGGATGACAAAAAGCAGCGTAGGAAGGTCACAGGAAAGATGATTTGATAATATAAAGAAAATCGCTGGTAGGTTCCAAATTGCTCAAAATTAATCAATGGAAGAAGATGGGAGAGGTTTTCGTTTTTAAGAATAAACGACGTACAGCTGAGGAAGAAGAAATAGAAATTTCTTAACTGATTTTTGAGTATTGATCTTGTTAAACTCATAAAAATTACTTCGGCCACAATTTTAAAGTTTAGGAAACCTTGTAACACCAGTCTAAAAATGTGCCATCATCATCGTTGGCTTTGCAACTTAGTCTGGGTCTTGGCCTCTTCAAGTAATCCTTTCCACCTGTCTCTATCTTGGGCTACTGCTTTCCAGCTTTGTATTTTCATGGTTTCCAGGTTCTTTTCTACGGCTTCCAACCATCTGAGTTTGGGTCTTCCAGCGGTTGTTTTGTCTTTCAGTTTACAAATAATATAATTAACTACTAAAAAATGCGAAGTTTATTCGGAAACTAAAAGCCGTTTGGATATTCCGGCCGAATAAGGGGCGCAGTCAATTTGGTGCATTGGGAGGGTGCTGATAAGCTTTTTCTTTTTTCCATTTATTCATACTGCCGAACCACTTTCCCATTACTTTAGGGGGACGCGGGCGACCCTTACATACTATCCATTCATGCAACAGGCACCATAAACTTAATTAAGTGAAATACGGTCGCCTCAGCCGGGGTTTGAACACACGGCCGATCGGCCGCATTTCACTGTGACCT
This sequence comes from Limonius californicus, assembly GCA_014611495.1. NCBI lineage: Eukaryota > Metazoa > Arthropoda > Insecta > Coleoptera > Elateridae > Limonius > Limonius californicus. Next base: position 5,602 of record JABXWE010034467.1, read on the forward strand.
CGGCTGACAGCACGTATTCGCACTGGCCCACCAAGGTCCCAGTGGTTGATGAGCTAGCCATAGATCACTTTACCGTGGTTTCGTCAATATATTCAGTTGTATAAAACAGCATTACACTACGAATAAATACCTACACCACATAGGGCTTGCAGAAAACATGTTGTGCAGATTCTGCGAAGAGTAAGATGAAACTCCTAGTCACTCCCTTTGTTACTGCGAGAGACGACAGGATCTCAGACAAATACATTTTGAGGAAGTACACTTCGAACCAGAAATGCTCATTGATAACGCTTCTATCGACGATATTCTAGGCTTTAAAGGCACGGGACTGCCGTTGTGAAACAAAAGACAACAATAGGTCTTTCGCGCCGTGGTGCGAGGGAACGCACAAACCTACCCAGTGGAAAAAACTCTACAATTGAAAATCCCGTCAAGTGTGACGTGCGCGCTAAGGTTCGTTTCTTGCATGCAAAACCGGAAACGTTGACGAAATTTACCGGCAAAAATGCGAGGTTTATAGCCCAGACATCATGAGTGAAAGAAAGGTACTGGCATAGGAATTTCAGAGATGGTCGAACAAACGTGCACGATGAGGAATAAAGTAGGAGACCTTCTGCTGTCAACGACGATCTTGTGGAGAAAGTGAACTAGAAAATACGTGAAGCTCGGCGTTTTATGATTTCGGATATGACAGTAATTGTTTTTCAAATTTCGCGTACGATACTGTATGAAATTGAAATCAACAGACTCCAGCACCACAAACGTTGCGCGAATATGTTGTCGGATGTTCACAAAAACCATCAAATGGCATCTGCATTGACTTTCCTGAATCTCTATGAAACTGATGGCGATGCCAGTAGAAGCAAATGAGTTCCACCACGGCCAATAAGCTCATGCAAACGTTCAAAAAGCTTACGGCTACTGTTTTTTGAGAATGGAAATGCGTATTGTTGATAGGTTTGCTGGAACGCGGTATGACAATCAATGCAGAGGTGTATGGCAGACTTAAAAAATGTTGAGAAAGGTGATTGCTGATTGCTGACTTCTGGAGTCGTGCTTTTGCACGATAACGCCCGACCACACGCAGCGGCTCGTATGGTGCAACTCATTGAGCATCATCGGGAAATTTTCAACCATCCACCATACTTAGCGCCGAGTGACTATCGCATTTTTCTTCATCTTCTGAATTTTGTAAGAATCCGCTATCGTTTTCTTGACGGGAACAACCTCAAATCGACGGTACAAAATTGATTTTCGTCACAGGCGGCAGTCTTCTATAATGAAGGTATATAAAAGCGCGTACCACGACATAGTACGAGAAGTTTTTAAATTCAAATGGTGACTATGTAGAGAAAAATGTTTAGGAATATATCTAAGATTTAATCATAATAAATTAAGCAAAATAAATGCTGATTAAATTCATTGATTGTTTTAACCTATATGATACTGATCTTGTCTTAAATGGCCTGCTCTTACCGACAAATAATTAATCGTGTTGTATAAATTTAGTGCTTAACAAATACGAAAAGACCGCAAGGAACAATAAAAACTTCCCCCTGGAACAACTACCTATTGGAATATCGCAGAGCGGGGAACCCTAACAAGTTACCCTGGGATACCGTATATTATGAGCATAACGATCAAATACTATGGCAGCACGAAGAAATTAAATGAATATCAAGTTTGATTGTGTCATAGACAATATTTGAAATTATAATTTAAATCTTATTATATAATTTAATTAAGTGATCATTAAACCGTAATGGTATTATCAAGAAGTGCAAGAACAACGTCTCGTAGTACTATTACAGAGTACGGGTACGTAATGAATTGAATATATTAGCTAAGAGTTTTAACATCCTCTTTTTCTCAACTGTGTACTTAGTTGATCAATTGATATATTTGTGAAACACACAAAGAGTATGTTCTTCTCTACATGGGGATTTAAAGGCTTGATAGATATTAAACTGTTCGCAAACCAAGATAAAAGGAAATCTTTGACACTCCACAAGCACGAACACATAATTGGATTAATAATAAACTATTGCTTATTTTTAGTTTTTCAGAACATCAATGCAAGGTATTTAGTACTAACTTTAGCAATTAGCACCTCTAATTCGTTTTCCCCACTTATAATGGATTTAGTTTGCACGATTCTATTATGAGTGAATATCTATGCAAGTTATATTTACATTCTATACAGAGCTAATCAAATGTATGGAACCATCCATATATCTTGGTAACCATTCGTTAGATTTTTATGAATTTTCGTACATGGTGATTTCAAAATATGGCGGTTTCGAAAATGATATCGTCAATCTTGCCACGTTTTTAATTTTTTGAAGTTCCTGTCAACCTCTTTAAGTTCAATGTAACACCTTATATATTTTTATAACATTCTATACAGAATTTTTCATTAAGTTCATTGATACACCATTTTATATTTTTATTTTCAATAATAACAGATATCTAAAAAAAAACGTACAAAGTACTATTGAATAATCAAATCTAACTAAAACAAGGAGAGGCTACTCATTTAAGTAGGTGTTCAAATTGTTGGCCATTAATTGTCTGACAATGAGCTAAACGATTATATACTGTTTCTGATGTGTTCTCGTGGAATATCCTCCATCACTCTTCGGTTAATAACTTTCAAATGTTCGAGATCATCTGGTCTTTCTTTGTATACGATATTCTTAACATGTCTCCATAGAAATAAATCTAATGGTGTAAAATCCAGAGAACGCGCTGGCCATTCGATGGTCCCACATCCCCCTATCCATCGGTTTCTGAATATGTCATCAAGCTATTGTCTTACATTACGTGCAAAATGCGGTGGCGCCCCGTCTTGTTGGAACCAAATATTTTGACGTACTCCACGATTTCCATCGGGGAACAAATTTATCAGCACAGGGACAATCTTATTCTGTAATAACATTGAGTATGGATATCTTGGGCCCTTTCTCGAAAGCTCAGTATCGACAATTCTGCCTGTTGACCGACCCAGATAGACAAAAAGTGGCTTCATCGGAGAAAAGATATTCCTAATGAAGTTATTACATCTCTCCATTAAAATTTCATAAAATTCAATTCTTCTATCAGAATCGCCCTCAATCAGTTCGTGGATCAAATTCACTTTATACGGCTTCATGTTCTCCTTCTTCAAAATTCTCACCACCGACATTTGACTTATTCCATTATCTAAGCCTAATTGAGTTGAAGAAGTTTGTGGTTGATCCACGGCTGAAACTAAAATATTTAGTGCTTTTTCAGGCGTGGTTGCTGTTTTTGGACGTCCGGATTTCCGAATATTCTTCACATTCCCAGTATGCTCGAATCATTTCAATGTTTTTGATACTGTACTTCGTGATATAGGATCTCGATCTGGGTGAGTCGTATTGCAGAGATTTGAAACTTCTTTCTGAGTTTTTCATCAATATCTCAATACGACCTCTTTCCGAAAGTGACATACTTATTATTATCGAAAAAGTTTTGTTGTTTCACAATACGACCAAGGAAATTATAACTTAGATGTGATTGAGCGAAGAAAAGTATTGAAAATGCGTCAAAATATTCTAATAATTGAGATATTGACATTTCTAATCAGCCTTCTTGTTCTAATCAGTTTTAATAATTCAGGAATACTTTGTTCGTTTTTTATTAGATATCTCTGTTATTATTTAAAATAAAAATCTCACATGTTACATCAATGAACTCGTTGAAAAATTATCTATCGAATGCTATAAAAATTATATAGGGTGTTTCATTTGAAATAATGAAATATACAGGAATTTTGAAAAAATTTAAACGGGGCAACATTGGCGATAACATTTTCGAATCCGCCATATTTGAAACCATCCTGTACGAAAATTCAGAAAAATATAATAAATGGTTACCGATATATACGGATAGCTCCATATATTTAATTAATTCTGTATACAGTGCGTCACACGATGCCATACGTAAGCTTATATCTTTATAAATACTGCAGATAAGAAAAATTTATTAAGAAAAAAATGAACAGTTTGTGGAGGCCTAGTTATTAAAATAAGTTCGTATTATTTCAGTTGCACGTCTGGTGTTACCGGTAATTATCCCAAGTATCGGGGTGTATTTTTTAGCAATGTGGTTACATATGCGTCAGAACAAAGACTGTCAGCAGAATGAGATAGCTTTAATTCTTCGAAACGTTTGTTTACAATGTTTTGCAAAATAAGTTACCAAAAGAAACATACTTATGCGCTAATAATTACAATAATAATGCCAGCTACCAATTTATTTATTCAATCCGAACTCTGTTAACCGAAGAAGTGATTTCATTCGAAGAACTCCCATAAAAGTATAATAAAAATTAACAAATATTAGTAAACTATTGGAAACCACGGGGATTAGTAGGACCTAAGAGGATTTAATGTTGAAAGAGAACAGCGTTAAAGTTATGTCTACTCCTTAAAACGTTTGCATGGTAGAATTGTTATCGTTTTTTACATGCAAGGGAGGAAAATGTGTGGTGGTAGATCAATTCGCAGAGCGCTCGCTTTCTGACACCAAGGATTAAAAATCTTGTGCCGCTACACACAATTCCTAATTCCGGCTTGCAACCATATGGTGTTAATGTAGAAATCTTTTCTGGAATTATTGTCGTTCAGATTCGACGTTAAACCGTATGTTTCCCGTGCTTCTACCTTAACGCTTAGGAGAAGCACTTGGCAGTCTCCCAAGTCTTCAAATACTTCATTATGGTTTTTACGTTTGATCTTCAGCAGTTTGGTTATATTTAGTTTGGTCTCGTTTACAGAACGCAAAAAATACTGTTCAGAATTTTCTTTGCCAAAGCAGGGTTATTATCTGAAAGCTGTTTCAATATTTTTGCGATAAGTAGATCATAAACGAATTAGTGTCTTCCATACTCTTTGTACACGAATACAATTACGAGGCTTGTGAAACTGAAACCCATCTTTGATAAACTTAGCCCTGAAAACAAATCAATAATTCAAATGACGTTGGTAATGTTAATAGTGTTTGTAAGCAACACATTAATAAGTTTCTGGCATTTGAATTTGATTCTGACTTTTAAAACTTCGATTTTGAAATGGCGTTTGTTGTTGAAAATATGTCCAAGTTTGTTCAACGTGCGGTCCTACAATTTTTATGCGCCGAGGGTGTGCAGCCATTGCAGATTCTAACGCGAATGCAAGCAGTGTATGGAAATGCATGTATTGCGTACCCAACTGTGAAGGAATGGTGCCGAAATTTAAGAATGGAAAAGAGGGGACTATGGATGAGCCGCGACCAGGTGCACGGTGTACTGCATTAATAGAAAACAATATGGCATGTGTGGAAGGTTTTATAAGAGAAAATCGTCGAATTTCAATTAGAGAAATTTCAGAAATTGTTGGTGCGAGTGTAGGATCCGTCCATAGTATTGTTCGTAATCTGGGTTACAGCAAAGTTTGTTGGCAATGGATACCTCGTCTTTTGTCTAATAAACAAAAACGCTTGCGAATGCGCTTATCTCTGCAACACCTCACAGACTACAGGCAAAATGGTGATGACTTTCTTCTGTCAATAGTTGCTGGTGCCGAAACTTGGTGCTATTACTACGAGCTATCCAGTAAGTTATGGTCGATGCAGTAGAAACATTCAAGTTCACCACCACCGAAGAAGCTTAAAGCACAACCGTCTGTAGGCAAGGTGATGTTAACATTTCTTTTCAACCATGAAGGACTTTTGTTGGTAGAGTTTAAGGAACCTGGAGTAAATGTCAATGTAAATATGTAGAATGAAACTTTGAACAAGCTTTATCAAGCAATATGACGAAAACGTCCAGGAAAACTTAGGCGTGGGGTCACGCTGTCACGTAAGTTAGATTTTGATGGAAATACATGCATTTCTATCGATCTATCGTAAGATATTTTGGTTTCGCACGAAACAGATTCCCTAGAAACGTTAATTGTACAAGGGAAGGTAGATAGGTGTCGTCTGCGCGGTACGTCAGCTAGCAGGTGGGCAGGTCAAGTGAATAAGACGACTGGACACAGCTTACATGAAGCTACAGGCTTGGCTATAGATCGAATTACCTGGGAAACAACAGTCTCAACTACTCTTTCATGTCACCATGGAAGAGAATATGGGTTTCAGACCTGTACATTCCAAAAAATGTATATCCGTACGTGGGTCTTTGGAATTATTGGACCAAACTTAATAAAACTTGAAAGGGCAAAATACAACGGCAGGTTTTAGACACCGTTTATGAACAAGCATAAGACAAATGTTAAAGATTCCTTAAGTTTTCGTACATGGTAAAAGTGGGCTTATGAATTGCTTGACAGACGAACATTAATGCATTCCATACAAGTTCTTATTTTTTCTTATTCATAATGTAGATTCAGGATCGGTTACTCCTGGTGTATGTCTATCACGGTGTAGACTGTTCTCCTGATGTGAACTGCCAGATATCATATTTCTCTGGTGGTCTGGTTGCTGTTGCCTTTCCATTGCGGACTATTTTGGCTTGTCTCTGGTTTTCCATTAGTGTTATATCTTAATTCCATTTTCTCTACTGTTGTCATATCCATCTAACAATATCCCCCGTTTTGCATGTTCTGTATCTTATGGTCAATCAAGCGTAGTACTTTCGTTTAAGTTGTTTTCATTAAACTTTTGGTTTTGGTTGATTCGGCTTGTGTTTCTACAACGTAAGTCTTGAGTGGTCTTACACAGATTTCGCATATGCATGTTTTGTCCTCTGGGTTAATGTCTTTGTTCCTCTAAACGATGTCTCGTAAGCAGCCAGATACTGTCGCCTCTTTATTAGTTTGACTTAAAACTTCTTTGTATATGTCCCCACAGTTTGTTATTTTGGTGCCTAAGTAATCGAAAGACATTACTTGCGCAATTGCGCATCTAGTGGGTTCTTTTAACATATTGAGGCATTTAGTTTTGCTTGTCGAAATAATCATGTTAATATTTTTCCGCTTCTATTTTGAAACTATGTAATATGTATTGTAGTCTGTCTTAGCTATGAGGTCCGCGTCATCAGCGGAGCAAATGATTTTTATCTCTTCATTTACAAGCCGCTAATTTTGAAAACCATTTCCCTTTCTTTTAATGGCGTCAATGACTTTGTTAGCTAAGGTTGAATAGGGTGGGGCTATCACCCTGTCTGATTTCAGTCAATATATGTAGTTAGTCCTTTGGTTTAATTGTTATTGATCTTAGTTGTGTTGTGCGAGTTTTGTGTTTTATTATGTACTGGGTATTTCTTTTTCTCTTATTATTTTGAGACTGTCTTGTAGTTTTATTCGATCGAATGCATTTGTGAGATCTATAAAGCACGTGTAGGCTGTTTTATTGTATTCTATCACCTTCTCTGCTATTTACCTGAAGATGAAAATGGAGTCAATGGTGGACCTATTTCTTCAAAATCCCTGCTGTTTTTAATTTTTTGGAATTAAGCTGTCCTGTTGCTATAATACCTGTGAGAAGTTTAATGATTGCACTCAGTAAAGCTATGCCTCTGTAGTTGGCTGGATCTGCTTTGTTGCCTTTTTTGAAAACCGGAATTGTTATACTTCTTTTCCAGTCACTTGGAATATTAACACTTTCCAATATTTTTTAATTAATATCCTATCTTCGTTTGGTGTTTTTCTGTTTTTGTAGGTTATAGATAGTGTTGTTTACCTATTCCTCTGTTACTACCATGTTTGATCCTTTGCCTTCTATCTCTGGTTCTCCATTTTCTTCGGCGTTATCGTTGTTGTTATATAGTTGATTAAAATATGTTTCCCTTTCTTCCTTGTATATGTTGTTTGTTTGTGTATATTAGGTAAATGGGTTTTCCGCCCTGTTAGCATTTTCTAGACTGTCTTTTAGACTCCATATAGGTGGTGTTGCATGTCTGCTGATCTCCTACGTCGTCTTAGGTGGTTATGGGATTGTCTGCTATTTTTTCTGTTATCATTTTTAAGTATAGCACGCGAATACTAATATCTGTAATAAATTCTGAGTTTAGATTTTCCATTATTTCTGGTGGTTTTTTCTTACTACTATGTTTAATCGTCATGGGGATACTAGGTGACGATGACGGTCCGAAACTACATTTGCCGACGTTAAACGTCTTACGTCTATAATGTGACTTGACGGATTTTTGGAGTCTAGTACTAGACCATGTATATTCTTGTTATAGTTAATTGGGATAGACGATATAGTTTACTTGTAGTGCGTTGTGTGCACAAAATTCTAGAAGTATTTCTCTTCGTTCGTTTAGTGTTTCTTCACTGAACGTTTGTTAAACTCAATCGATTATATGGTTCCCTATTTTGGCATACATACTTCTAAAATTGCAATCTTTTCCGTTTGTGGTATTTCGTCGATTTCCCTTTATAAATCACTATAGACATTTTCTGCCTTTTGTGTCTGGTACATGTGCAGAAATAAAATACAGTGTTTCTTTCCCCAAGCGTGATTTTTAATAGTCCATTGTTCACATATTTTATGAAGCTGATATGTATTTCAAATTTCTTTGTAGTAGTAATCCAACTCCATAGAAGTTGTATTGTTTGGGATGGGTTGCCGCAGCTACATTGTGGTGAGTCGGTGAATCTTCTTTCAGGGAGAAGCTTCGTTCTTGCAGTTTGTTGGCAGCTATCCCGAGAGATTTTCTTAATTTCAATCTGTTAGTGTTTCTGAGCATGTCTTCGTGTATTGGTAGCTCGTGATCTTTATCTATTTTCTGGAGCTCTCTGCAGGCCGCCACCGAACGTCTGTGTTCGGGAGGAGCGATGTTGCTTAGCACAGGAAACCAGGGGATGGGGGTGCTTCTTACAATGCCTGAGATCAGTCGCATTGCTTGGTTTAATTGGTTGTCCACTGTCTTTGCATGTGGGCTGCTCATCCACTGGAGCGCAATATTCCGCCGTGGAGTAGACAAAAGCTAGTGTTGCAGTTCGAAGAGTTTCGGTGTCTGAGCCCCATGATGTACCAGCTAGTTTCTGGATAGGGTTAGACCTTGTTCGTAATTTTGCTTTAAGTTTCTCAATGTGGTGTTTGTATGAGAGTGTTCTGTCGAGTGTCACTCCTAAATATTTCGGCATGTTATTGTGTATGAACTCTGTATTCCTGAAGGTCACATTTTGTCTCTGGTTCACTTGTCTATTGTTGAGATGCAAAGCACTGACTTTTTTGAGGGTTTGGGCGTAGGCCCCATTCGGTGAAAAAACAGTCCATGGCTTCTAGGTCTCTTGTTAGGGTATCTTCAGCATTTTCCAAGTTCTTGTTCTGGATACTAAGGGCTGTATCATCGGCGTAAATGAATTTCTTGCTGTTGGTAGTAGGGTAGTCTGTCGTATATATGTTAAATAGTAGCGGAGCCAATACTGAACCTTGGGGAAGACCATTATGTAGCTTTCTAGTTTTGCTAGTGGTTCCCGACAGTGTTACTTTGATTAGCCGGTCATTTAGCAGAATGTTCATAAGTTGCATTAGGCGTTTATAGGGGATAGTGTTATATAATTTGAGTAGGAGGCCGTGTTTCCAAACAGTGTTGTACGCCGATGAAAGATCTATAAAGGCAACTTCTGATTTTAGGCGTTTTTGATAGCCAGCTTCAATGTGAGTCGTGAGGGCCAGAATTTGGTCGCAGCAGCTTCTATTTCATCTAAATCCCGCTTGCTCTGGTGGAATCACTTTGATGATTGCTGGGAAGATACGCTCGTAGATTAGTTTCTCTAGTATTTTATATGTTGTGCAAAGCAGCGCAATCGGGCTGTAGCTGTTGGGAGAGTCGCCTGGTTTTCTGGGTTTTAGTATGGCTATTAGCCTGAAGCTGTTATACCAGGTCCTTGAGTAATTTCAATTTACATTCGCAAGTAAGGGGTTAGCCTTGCTTTTAAATCTTCCCTCCTCCTTTCACAACACGGGCATGGGACCGGCTACGGCGGAGTTCAATTCTTGCAACATGTTTCATAGATAAAGTTGCCCAGGGGTCTGGGTATCACTACATTGGAGTTTTTGCTTCACAGTTAAATAAATGACAATATCTAAATAAAAACTGTGTGAAACGGCGACTGGATATATTTAACAGAATGCACATTACATGTATCATAGATTTTTTTGCATTAAAACACGCTTGCAATACACAGGGTATGTTTAAAAAACAGGCGGAGGTTCTGGACAGAATTTACCGAAGACTCCGCTAATTTGGGGTTCTTTTGGGTAAGTTATTACAAGTTTAATTACAGAATTGATGTGGCATCAAAAGTTTATTCAATGTTCCAAATTTCCTAATTTTAGCTCCAACGGTTATTCACGTTATTTCAAAATAAATCATTCTCGGTGATGCATCTTTGAAGAGCTGTATCTCTCTTAGGAAGCATTTTTTTACTCAAATATTTTATTTATTTTGATGAAAGGAATCAGCATTCGGAATATTTTCGTACTCTTTAGAAACACCCTGTATAATAAATGGAAATATAGTCTAGAAATTCGTGTTTGTTATGGTTATATTGCGGAGAAAACCATAAGTTTTGCGTAATGTGCTTTTCATCTATCCGGCCATAGATGTACTGATTCTATTTAGATTGAATATCGTTTTTTCTAGATATAAAACCAAAAGTACAATGTGGTGATAGCTAGACTAATTAAGGCAGGCAATGTTATCAAGGAATTTTAATAAAATCGGTCCAGGTTTGTCAAGCAATCCACATGCTGGCTTTCAACAGGTATGAAAAGCTTCAAAGCTTTTACGAGAACCGTATATTCTTGATTATGTTTTGTTATGTATTTATTCAGAAATAACCATTTTGTGTTCTAGAGTAATAAATAATTGCAGCAACTGATAAATTTTATAATTATTAAATTGTAGTAGGTGTTACAATATGTACGGCATAAACAAAGTCACACGTTTTGTTTTCCACAGCTAACCTTTATTGAACATTTTGCTGATTAAACTGTATGAAGCCGGCCTCGGTGATCTAGTGGTTAGCGCACTAGCCTTTAGAGTAAGGGATATGGGTTAGAACCTAGCTGAGGTCGGTGAGATTTTACTAGCGGGGAAAAAAAGTGTAAGTAGGCCTTCTGTCGGATACGAAGTAAAGCTGCAGGTCACGTGTCACTGCGATGTGTGACACGTTAAAAGTGACTTTGTTGGAATTGGAACTATACCAAATAGGAAAAATTCAATGTTACGGTGTATAATAAGGTAAGAACTTCAGTGCATAGAGATGCTTGGAAAACCGAGTCCTACATCTCGCCCAATAAAACAATAATGCACTATGTACCAGTGTCAAAGCTTCCAAAACATTAATGGTTTTGTAGCAACAGGTTAGTTGTAAAGAAAAGGAAGACGAATTTAGGAGTTTCATCATTGTTCAAATATGAGTCGTGTCTAATTACATACTGTAAGAGTAATTTTCAATTATTACTTATAAAGGATACAAATAGCTATTGAAATGGATAAACAAAACTGGATACTAACAATATTAGCTTTCAATTACAGGTTTATTCCTTTAAGCTCAGGTCCACAATGGTGTTTCTCGCCAAAGTATGTTAGCGAAAACAAAAAAGTGAGGCAAAACATGGTAAAGCGAAACCGACGTCGCAGGCTTCGTACATTCAACGATAGAAACATCCTTTCGGTGCGGAGGCTTTAGTAAAATACAACAGTTAAACTCACAAGCTACAACTGCTATTTCTCAGAATGTACCGATATTGCAAACGCGGAGTTCACGCTTATAATGAGCTCTGTCCCCACTTAAGCCACCTTGTTTGTTCTCATCTGTGGCCAGGGTTTCAGCTAGGTTGGTCAAGCTGTGTTCTCTTATACTCTAATTTTCTATTTCACAATGGGGATTGCCTTACTGTTAGATTTTTACAAATATCATTTTAATTTCACCTTGTTAACCGTTTTCAATTCGGATAGTTTCATAATATCTAACAAAATAATATTTTGCAGGTACAGTACAGATGACAGTACCAAGAAAAGGCACCAAAGTCGTAAGAAGCTCTGGGACGTTCGCAACAATTCGTCCAACGTATCTGCAGCGCTAAATTCGGAAATGTATAATTTTGGAAGAATAAAAAAACCAGTGATAGTATCTAATCACTGTTATAAGACAAACCGACCACCAAAATTCTACTGCGATGGTTGCTATTGCAGGAGATCTCCGGTCTATCCCAGACTAACGATGAAGCGCCCTACTGATCGAATGTATGACGAATTGAAGAAACCCATATGTAAATTACCGTATATGTATTGTCAATATGGTTGTCGTTGTCAAGGCCATAAAGTCCAATCGACTGGGACAGTGAAGAGTGATTCTTCTCCAGAAAATAGAAAGTCTTCAGGGAGCAGCCCAGGGTCGAGTCCACGACTCATGGGAAAACCACAGCAAATGGTTACCAAGCCCATAGCACGAAAACACAGCCCGTTCAGATCAACTCAAAGTGTTAAACAGTTGTATCCCAAAGCATCAAAACATAACTATGTTCAACCAGTTAACAAAATTGTTGAACAGTTGCAGAAACAAGTTCGGGATCATGTTCCACAGTTGGAAGAAGCACCAAAATCGGAAAAGAGCGATGACAAACATTACGGGAATATTAGCAAACATAGCAAGCAGAAAAAGAAAAAACCTGCGAGACTAAAAGACAGTTTTCATTTTTCGCCTACCATTACAACTATTTCAGAGGGTAATCAGACTGATTTAGAAGAAGAGAAGGGTTCGGAGAATGTCAATTTTACTATTAAAGATAATCCTGCTAAGTTGAGTCCATGTTCAGGAACACACGAAAACTTACAGAGACTGAGCCAATTTCGAAGAGAACACTATTTCGACTGCCATTCTACAAAAGATCTTTTGGATGGAAAAGCCTCAGAACATAAGTGTGTACATAAATTTTTCCTAGACGATCGCTTGATGGCCCAGCCAATTCATGCAGACATGTTTGGGACCAGCAGATGTGTAGAATGTGATAAACCATTTAAGTCCGAAGTAGTACAATATAATCCAAACATTCCTGGGAAGGAAAACTCAAACTCCCAAACGAAGAACTTTGGAAAATCGTCTTATTGGCCCGAAGGACAAACTAAATACAATATTAATATTAGCACTAAGAATGACAGGATTGAAATTAAAGTACCAATTTCATTGGATAAATGCCAACAGCTCTTCAATACTCAGTTTAAAATTAGGAAGCCTGCATCTACGAACAGCTTAGCTTTGAGACACCAGAAAGGTGTTGTGTGTTAGTAGTTAAACAGGGTATTTTGAAAAATGGCACAATAATATGACTTCATATATTCTGGAACATCATCTTACCAAAATGCTTTCTGAAAGTCCATTGTTTTGGCACCAAAACTAAACCAAAATTAGGAAATAAACTGAATAATTTGTTCATAAATGTTTGATGAAAAGATCTTTCGTCTCCGCAAATATTTATTATGTACCTATCTATTTTCACATCCTTATCCTTGGTGGCATGCATGTAGTGCATAAGAATTTAAATTTGAAATACAATGCAAAGCTAAATATGATGGTTAAATTGAATAGAACATGAAGTTATCTCTTTGGGTTTAAGCCGCGTCGTCGTAAGATTGGTTGATGTTGACGTTTCGCTAACCGTTACAGGTAGCAGAAGAGATGACTTCATTAAACACAAATCGAGGAAGCCTAAAACTTTAATAGAACGTATTAATGTAATCATTATTAGGTATTATCGGCTCAAGAAAAATATGGATCGTTCAAGTAGGCTTCTAAGAATATGAATTTTTAGTTGATAAATAGAATTTCCTACTTAAACTATAGCTATTTCCGCTTCAAACTCTTAGTTTAATATCCAGTATTGTGATTTTCAATTTAGAATTTCTTATTTTAGAAATACTGTTTAGCAAAAAAGACTTTTCTACTTTTCAAATTGCCATATAAGTGCTAAGATTTTCAACTTTTAAATTATAAATGTGTACTTTGAGATAAAACCATCTATATTAAAAATTAAGGTTGAAATTAGTTATTTCTACTTTCAGATTAGGATTTCTAACCTAACAGTATAATTTTTAACAAAGTTATTTACTTTTCAAACTTGCATATTACAATCAGGAAGAACACGTTTAAATTGGAAATTTCTACTGTTGAACTATAAGTAACTATTAGGTACTAAAACTAATAATTTTTATGAAAAAAAAGACGTTGAAATTAGAATGCCGTAGCTTAAGCAGATATTTTTAAATTTTAGAGCGAAATATTTTTACTATAAAACTTTCTACTTTTTAACTGAACGTATTTGTATTTAAACTTAAATATTTTTATACTGAAATTACAAATTACATTGTCGAAATTGGTTATTCCTAGTTTCAAATTAGAATTGTTTCGCTTGAAAAAGTAGAAGTTTTTAATTTTACAATAGAATTTATTTTAATTTTAACTATACTATTAAGAATTTTACTTAAGAAGTATTTGTAATAAAAAAATTTGGACGTAAAAATTGTATTTAATTGTCTTGCCATCATCAAGGTTGTTCTTGCCTTGTTAGTGGTTCTTTACAAGAAGACGAATAGCTTACAAGTTTTTGCAGAAAACATAACTGCC
>JABXWE010034469.1:0-25969 GCA_014611495.1 Limonius californicus
CAATTGATCGTTCTATATAACTTCTCTGGCTGGCAACAAACATGTGCAACAAAAGAAAACATAGGGAAAATCAAATTACCATTTCAATTACAAAATTAAGGAAAGGGTTCCACTAATCAAATTACAGGTCTAAATTAACTAAAATAATTACAAATTTCTATAAACCACAATAACTTCCTTAGAATTAAAGTTACATTAAAAAGGAAAACACCATAATGTTTCTTGCACATTTCCTCAAATACGCACTATTTCCAATAAAGCATAAGAAAGTTGACAATTAAAATTTTCAATTAATTAAATACATTATTATAAACTTATTCAAAATTAATAAAAATTAACACAAACCTTCCTTACATACATAAGAATATTATTTTAAACATATATTTCTCTAAAGGAAAGTATTACATTCACAAATAAACATTATTATATCTAGCTGCCAAAAGCATTATGTTTTTATTAATATTTGTGAAATTACTACTCAAGAATGCACAGATAAGGTTGAAAAGTATCCTCTATGCTTTCCCAATGATGAAAAGCAAGAAAACAACCTGTTTTGAAACCTGGAAGTCAAGTTACACAGAAACGAAAGATCAAATTCCTGGATCGGAAACAAACATCTACCACGTATGGTGGTACGGTATGATTTCTTTCTGTGTTTCCAAATATTCTTAACCCTTTCTTTCCCAGCGATGCCATATGGCACCATGAGAATTGTACAGGTTCCTGTACCTAATGTATGTAGTATCGGTATCTGCCACAAGTAGGATCAAACATATTTATTTTTATTTAGTACATATTGTATCAAGAGTAATAGCATCACGTGTGAGGTTATGGTGAGCTCTGTTATTTTAGTTATGCGTTTTTGAATTTCGATAACAAAGGTAAGGAATTCAAATTTGCTTGTGTTTTTTTTTGTACGCATTGTCTATGTTTATATGCGTGTGTAATATAGAAATTATGACAAGAAAACAATAATTACTTCAAGTAATTATACGCCAAACTTATGATGCCAAACGGAGTCACTGGGAAAACCGAATAGCCAAAATACTACATAATAACATGGGCGCCGGCAAGGGGGGGGCAAGAGGGGGCAGTTGCTCCCCCCTGTAAAATTAAAATACTATAGAAAAGCGCATTTAAATATTTAAACATACATACTTGAAATTCTTGAAAATTATACCAAAAAATGCCAAAAATGCGAAAATATGTTTGATATAGAATTTAAAATACCCAGAATATCACAGCGTCAAACTATGAGATCAAATATCCTAGCGGATTCACCAGAAACATATTTTAGAATATCTATTTTTATTTCGTATTTAGATTCCCTGATTAGGTCATTAACAACAAGATTTTCCGAAGATACAACTACTGCATTTTCGTTAGTAAATTTGCATCCATCTAATGTTTTAAATCTAGACGCTGAAATTATAAAAAAATTAGTAGAACAGTACAATATCGAAAATTTTGAGGCAGAATGCCTTACGTGGAAAGATGTGTGGAAAAATAAAAACGCTACTGATAAACTTTTTACATTGCTCACCGAAGAATGTCAATTCTTCCCTGCAATTGCTAATGCAATAAAAGTTTTCCTTTCCCTACCACCCACGACTTGTTCAATTGAACGTTCCTTCAGTACTCTAAGAAGGGTGGAAACTTGGTTAAGGTTAACGATGGACGAGAATCGCTTAGCCGGTTTATGCTTACTTAGTGTACATAGGAATAGGGGCCTCGGTGGTCTAGCGCGGCAACGCGTTGCCACTCGAGGCCACAGCGAATTGTAGTCGTTCCGCTGTGGTTTCGAATCTCAGCTGGGGCAACCGCATTTCACTTAGTTAAGTTTAGGGTGTATGTTGCATGAATGGCTATTGTGTAAGGGACGCCCGCACCCCCTGAAGTAATGCGAAATCGGTTCCGGGGGGGGGATGGTAGTATGAATGAATGAAAAACAGTGTACATAGGAAAAAAAGCGAAAGCGTTAGAGCCCAATTTATTGAGACAGTACCCGATAAATTTGCTCAAGGCCGAAGAAGATTAAAATTTGTCTTTTCTTAGGTAAAGAGTTTAATACTTCCACAGTTTTTGTTTGTTACCTAATACTAGATAAATATTTTTATTTTGTTTATGTTTTACAAATGTAGGTATAATTTTGTAAAGAGTAACGCTTTTATAATGACGCAATTCATTGAGAACAAATTTATTTATTTTTGAGTTTTTTATTTTCAGTTTGGATACGCCTGAGTAAGATTACATAATATTTTTATGACGTGTTAGTGTTATCTCTGTTATACCACCAAACATTTTAACATTCAAGTTCATTTATACAAATATTTTAATATAAATGTTAAAATATGTATACACACTAAATACTAGTGTTTTGTCTACGGTGTTTATTACTGTTATTATTTGTTTTTTATTTTAAGTTATTTTGTATTAAAATATAGAAAAAAACTGCACGTAATTTTTTTGCCCCCTCCTGGATTATTTTCTGCCGGCGCCCATGCATAATAATATTGCGGTTCGTAGTTTCGTATTTCAGTGTATATTTGTTTTCCTTAGATGACGCGTGCTGGTCTTACTGAAGCCGAAGAGAAGCATTTATTATTGCTATTAGAGGGCGATATATCAGACATAGAAATCCCAAGTGACGATGAGCTGGACGAAGATGATATTATTTTACCAAATATTGATCTTCCTACCACATCTACCACTTCGCATTTAAGCAATACCACCAATTTGACTGGTAACGAAATTTTTCAAGCACTAAGATCTAAAATCCCGGTAAAATCTGATGTAAGTGAAGACATTTTACCTTTGGCAAAATTAATGCCACCTAGAAATGAAAAAAAGGAACAGAAGAAAAAGAAGACTCCTGAAATACTGAATTGGACAAAAAACGGCATAAAAGAAGTTGATGCAACTTGTGATGTATTGTTTACTAACCCCATTAAAATATCCACTCCTCTACAATATTTTAAGAGATTTTTTGATGATAACATTATCAATAATTTAGTGGAACAAACAAATAACTAGTGTTTGTGTAAACACCTGTTATAATAAAATGTGTCATTATCTAGGTATACACGTCATAAATGGAATAGTAAGAATGCCTAGCTACAGGATGTACTGGGCTCAAGAAACAAGATATCCTCCAATAGCTGACGTAATGTCCAGAAACCGATTCGAAAAACTTAGGTCGACATTGCATATCAATGATAATTCAAACATAAAACCCCGAGATGACCCCGCATACGACAAACTCTTCAAAGTATGCCCGCTAATCGAGGCATTGAAAGAAAACTTTTCAAAAATTGAATCAGAGGAGCATAACTCGGTCGATGAAATTATGATACCTTTCAAAGGACATAGTTCATTGAAACAGACATGAAAAATAAACCCCACAAATGGGGAATATAAGTTTTTGCCAGAGCAGGTATCGGTGGCATAGTCTATGAGTTCGATGTGTAGGTTGGGGAAGGTACAACAACAGAAGAAACAGAGTTAGGTATCAGTGGTGACATTGTCCTAAAAGTTGCAAGCAATTCGCAAAAAAAGCGAAATTTTAAAATATACACGGACAATTTCTTCACGTCTTTCAATTTATTCACTAAATTGAAAGAGATGGGTATACTGGCTGTTGGTACAGTGCGGATAAATAGACTAAAATGGTATAAACCACAAGAAGGCAGTGAATTGAAAAAAGAAGGTAGAGGGTCATATGATTCTTCTACTGAAGAAACAAAAAATATTGTAGCAGTAAACTGGTTCGACAATAAATCTATAAATCTGATTTCTTCTTATGTTGGTGTTGAACCAGTTGAAAATGTCAAGAGGTGGTCTGTGGCTGATAAAAAAACATATCGAAGTAAGTAGGCTACAAATTGTGAAAATAATACCTACATAGGGGGTGTCGATCTCAATGACATGCTGGTGGCGTTATATCGAGCAAACATAGGGGTGAAACGATTTTATTTTAAAATGATGTTTCACCTGATGGATATATGTATCGTCAACGCATGGTTATTATATCGACGGGATTGTGGTTTCCACAAAATAGTCAATTATAAAAAACTTGTGGTATTTCGTAGTGCAATTGCACATGCCCTACTGCTATGCTACAATGTAGGAAGAAAGAGAGGTCGGCCTTCTAGAGAAGGTACTCCAACGCAAGCAAGTAAAACGATCAATAGCTGGCAAACCTATTGATGACATAAGATTTGATTCAATGAATCATTGGCCCATACACATAGAACCAAAGAAAAGATGTAGAGTATGCCAGGCGTATTCACGTATGGCGTGTGAAAAATGCTGGGTGTCATTATGCCTCACTAAGGACCGTAAGTAATTGTTTCAAAGAGTTCCATGTGCATGTTTAATTTTGTTGTTCATTTTTTTTATTCTGTTCCTTTATTAAATGTAATTTTATAATAACTCTATGTAAGATGACAATAAACTTAATTTTTTATAAAATTATAAAATAGCTATTTCTTCCCGATGATGGAATATGGAGTCATCATTTTCTTGGAAAAAAATTGAAAAAAAATTATCTCAGTCTATATTTGTAATTTCTTGATCCTCCTTGATAGAGTTTACTCAAAGAATATATTTTTTTAATTTCAAATAAGTTTGAGAAAGAAAGGGTTAATTATCCTGAAAATGATATTTTTAAAATAGAAATGAATTTTCTGCTCTTATATCCAATAGATTTCGTAGTGATATGTGAACCTTCCAAAATTTGAAATACATTTCCTAAAACTTTAACGAATTCATTTTAGGGTAAATTCTAAAAGTTTTCTTTTAACGGATGTAACATAACCTTGTCTCTATTCAATCATATTGGATAATGACCAAAGGGGTACAAATTGATTAATTTGTAGAAATAAAAATTTAATTTAATCTAAAGCTTATATCCTTTGATCATGATTTATAGTGCACACGCTGTAAACTACTGCCAACTCCACCAACAAAAATATTGCACCTATACAATTACTAGAAAGTTATCGGTTGTTTTACATAACAACACAAATTACTCGAGTTTAATGTTAATATGTTTTACAAAAATTATCATATTGATTTGTACAGTTCACACCGATTAAGTACAGAAATGGAACTGCTTAAAAATGTTCACATGTAGTTAATAACACAACCTGCTTGATTAGCGAAACGGAGTTCCTAATTCATCCTGTGAAATCCCTTAAATTCCGTGATTCTGAAGAACAGCGTTGGTTACCCACGCAGATGATTATTCTGACAGTTGATATAACTACCGCTGTAACTATAAAACACGGGATTGAATAAGGTATGGAGCTACTTTATTAACAAATGCAGATATTATTTTTATATTTTCGGTTACAAACAATATACATGTTTAAATACAGTACATTATTAAACAGCTAGCCGCTGCATCCTCGCTCTTTTCTTCGTGCTTCTCGATTTCATACAGCTTGATCAACATAGCACAAATCCTGGCCGCGAATTGCGCAAGCAAGGTTGCTTAAGTCGACCTCATTCTAAAATTGAACTACGCGCTTGCAATATCGATATAGTCCAACAAATAGAAATATAGTCCGTCTCAGAAATTTACCTAGCTAGCGGATTAACGTAAAACTGCACGAACTGCCCAGGATTTCCTTAGTAAGTACAAATTCAGATATAACGATAATAACACCGAAGATTAAATAACGCAAATATAATCAATCAAAATATGATCTTAATGTAACCTTTAAATATTCCCGCTGATTTTCGTGTATTGGGCGGCGCCATGCGGGTATCACTTGAAGTTTCAAAATAACCCAGGCCAGACAAGAGACTCAGTCCTAAAATGAAGTAGGTTGTGGAACATAGGATTCCAAGAATGATAAAAGAAGAAATATTAAGCCAAATAATCATTACAAGCTTATTTAGTTTTAATATTATATTCACACAGGCTGGTCAAGTATGATTTTTATGCAGTTACTATTTTTATTTACATGTTCACTTTCTAGAGGTAGAAGAAAGAAAATTACATTAAGTTTCTAATGTTTTGTTTATATAAAAGTTTGCCGGATATTAGACGAATATTTTTTACTTATTTCATACAAATACTATATACTGTTCGTGTAAATATTAGAAGAGTGTTTTTTATTTTTGTAAATTAAGAACTTCCCTATGGAATTGTTAGATATATTCTTTGGATATAAATACGCAAAAGCATAGGGATAACACATTTCATTTTGAACGCTAAGAAAGATGGTCATTAATTTCTAGTTTCTGCTAAAAAAATATATGCTCAAGGTTAACTGCTAAAGACAGAAAGGTAGGCGAAAGGATCTTCTGGTGATATTACCTGGTAGTGGTGTCGTTGCATAAGCTCAGAAGATCGGAAATGCTTTGTGTGTAAAAATACCTACCATTCCAAGAAAGCCAGCGGACAAAAATAACACTGAAATCGATAATTAAACATCTTTTCAATTTAATACATCACCTGCTAAACGCACAATTAATCTCACAATAAATTAGAGCGTGCAATCGAAGAATAAAATTGAAAGCTACCTACAATTACTCAACGCCCAGGCTATAAATTGTACGATCGAATGGCCAAGGAAAGAGGTTTACAATGAAGAATTAAGAGAAGGTAAATTGCTCGGTGAATTGTATTATACAGCGGTTGCATCATGAAACGTATTATTTCATCTTAACAATAAGATAAAACCAGTGGCTTGCTTGGCCTTTAAGACCGGTTAATATTTTCGTTCAGCTAACATTTTGGAATCGAATATTCAAATGTTGTAAAATTTGTAACACGGGGTGCTTTGAAAGTTGCTCGGAAACATTGTATGGCACAAGAGGTAGTAAAAAAATTAAGAAACTTACATTCGAGCATCGCTTTAGACTTTAGAGTAATAGAGAAATGAAAATTAAACAAATTGGCTATTATTATAGCAAAAATATATGCTATGGTACCGCTTATAGCAATACGATTGTTCAAACCATAATAGCCACACCTTAACAGTGTTCTATCTTACCTTACCTCGTGATGGTAGGCCTAAAATACTCCTGAAATAGAAAAAGTTTTTCCGAATCACAATAATGCTAATCGAGGCAATTTGCGGTCTCCTATTTGTCTGCCCAGATCTGCGCGCTAAATTTAATTAAATTAAATTAAATTAAAGGGGATTAAGTCAATTAACGTTAAATGATATCAAAGTGTACACTTCATTTGTTACCTGTAGATGTTACAGATGCCTAGACCTTAATTATCCCTAATATATTCTGCTTTACTGTTAATTGTGAAATATTCTGAATTTTGCCCCAACCTCGATTGTTAACTTATCTTTGTTGGCCCCTTTTTTCGTTTTAACTACTCAAAACATTACTAAATGCGACTTTTGCGGTCTCTAATTTGGCCCACCCGGATCCACGCTTTAAATTAGTTAAGGTAGATTAGTTGAAATTGAATTAAAAGAGATTAAAGGAGATTATAGTTTCAGAGGGTTTTTCCTTTACTTGTAGAAGTTACAGATACCGAGACCTAGATTTTCCCTAATTGGCCTACCCGGATATACGCACTGAAAGGAATTGCAGTAACTTAAATTACATTGAAATAATTGAAAATTGAAAAAATTGAGATTAAAGTCGAATATTACTTTTAGAGGTTGCAATTTCCTGGACCTAAAATATCGCTGATATACTCTACTTTGCAATTGAATGTGAGATATTTTTTATTTTTGGCTTTAGCCTCCTTTGTTAAATCGTCCGAAGTTGACCCCCTGTCAGCTTCCCAGCCCGCCAGGAAAATAGCAAACGCGACTATTTTTTCCCCATCAGGAGTGGGTCCCTTGATTGAAGTTATGCTTGACTGACTGTTGCAGCCAAGAACTGTTTCCCTGGCAGGTGGCCCCAATTGGAAGTATTATCCTCGGAGTGAATTTTTATGGCCGTATAACAAGAATTTCAGTGTTTGGTTGGGACGGCTTGCTATGTCTTCTACCTGCGTCCTACCCTCGTCGTTTTCACATGAACTGCGTTCCTAGAAGCCTATCCGCTTGTACCGTTCTGCATTCATTTGCTACGCAATGTCCCCGTTTTAATTTCTATTTATAAATTTTTTATATATAATTTTAGTTTAGTTTATTGACTACTAATACTACCAGCGGCTACAAGAGCCTACAAAAGACTACTCAAGCTTGACTTATCTTTTACTGCGTTTCCTGCGTTTTCCGCTTTCCCCTCTGTCCTGTTGTTTCTTTGTCGGTCGCGTATCTTTCACCTTTGAACCTTTCGTCTCAGATTCGTATACACACGCACTTGAATTGCACAAACTGGAATTTGATAGTTTGCCCCCAAAATATTTTTAAAAGGCTCGCAAAGCAATTTTACTATAGAGCGCCCAAAACACGTCCCTACTCGAGAGCGGTAACCACGCAAGTCTTACAGTTTGTAAGTTCAACTAATATAAAAATTATGTAAATAACAGAAATAACAATAACATCGGATTTTCTATATATCGAAACTAATCTCACATTTTTTATTTTTTCTAATAAACTCGAAATCTAGCGTATACTTTCCGTTTATTTTTTAATGTGTTTGCAAAAATTGCGAAAGAAATCGGTACTTTTTGTGCTTCTTCTCTTTACCTAATACAGCTTGCACCTTAACTCTATATTTAATTGTGGATTCCTTAAAAACAGTTTGACCCCTGCTAACTAGAACCAGAATCAAATATAAAGCAGATAACTAATACAATTAACCCTAGGTCTAAGAGCACATTTTATAAAATGCTTCAACCCAACATCAATTGTAATGCGAAGTAAATAATAATAATGTTAAGTAGTAACCGTTAAAACTATTTTACTATCTTAAATATTTGAATGACAAAAGAATCGGTGCTGAAAATTGAACCTCAGACCTTCAACTTAAAAGTTTAACGCGCTGACGAGCCTCTTTTACAATAACTAATTTAAAGATAAATACGTAAATATAGTATGATCAAACAAATTTGAGATAGAAGAGTATTATGTAAAATAAAGTTAAGTCTTAGCTTGCTACACAATTTAGTGATTAATAGGATTAAGTCTGCGTCAATAACCAAATTACTATTTAAGCTATTTATTGTTATTTATAGTAATAATTTGTTACAAGAACTTAAAGTATGTATAATGCAAATTCCACTTTCCACCAATGGGAAAAATACGACTGATGTAATAAATTAATATAGTGGATAAAGCCAAATTAAAAAATTGTTTTGTTCAGTTTATGTTAATGTATGAATGAAGTTTGAACAAGGTTTTTGTTTTGCATAGCCATTCTTTACATAAAATTCTCTTGTACATTCCAATTGTTACCTTGGCATGATCTTGGTACGCCTCTGGATGAAAACGTGCGAAGCACATTAAGGATACCAGATCAGATTGTTGAAATAGCCACACCTTTTGTCTGAAAGCTAAAACTATAAAAGGAATCACTTGTGCAGAGGCGTGCCGTGTGAATATCTGGGTAATGGATGTTTATATGGAACGATCAGCACCAACCTTCAGAATATTTTTTAAAATTACGCAAGTTGTGATCGTTTGTTTTTATGTAGCTCCGTAATTATATACGTCTGTACATTACGGTGAAATGTTGAAATTGCCATATTAGTAACAAAGCTTGTGTAAGTCGTGTCTTCCGTGTTCTACCGTGCTGTTATTATTTGCTTCATTTTAAATCATTGTCCCATAAAGCCATACAGGATTTATTGTACTTTTATGAAGTATTGTTGCGGAAGTCGAGAATGTTAGTATAAATTCTTAAATAAAATCAAAAATCGAAAATTATGCACGGATAATTCGATCGAATCTTGAAACAACACTAGCGGAATGCTTCAATTAATAGTTATAACTTGCTAGCGAGAAGAAAATTAAGTAGAACGGATTGTGACGGTCACTTTGAGGTGTCTGATAAATCGTGCACTTTATTACCGACACGTATAAGTTAAACGCAACGACACAAAAAGTCCTGAATAAGTTTTAAAAGGTGATTAAAAAATGCTTAACTGAATGAATACGGAATATTCGACTTGCATGAAAATATGTTAAAAATTATAAATTTAGCGTTTTTCCAACACAGGGTATTTGCTTTGCTTGCTTGCTTTGAAAGAGCGAGATCTAAGACGCGGTTTTCCAAGCATCTCTATGCACTTAGGCCACATTTGGCCCATTGTACACCCTAACTAAGAATTTTGCCTATCTGGGGTAGTTCCAACTCCAGTAGTGATTTTTAACGTGTCACACATCGCAGTGGCACGGGACCTACGGCTTTACTTCTTATCCGACAGAAGGCGCATTTTCAGATTTTGCCCCGCTAGAAAAATCTCGCCGACCTCAGCCAGGTTTGAACCCGCGTCCCTCGGATCTAAAGGCAAACGCGCTAACCACTAAACCACCGAGGCCGGCTACACAGGGTATACATCGCTGCTTCTTTATCAAAATTTTAAACAAATATTTATTTCCTTATTTAGAATCGTCAACTTTATTTAAATTGTGAGTTCAGAAGTCGGAAACTTACCTATCCGCGGACAATCACTTTGGCTGTAATTCTTAGTTCGTATATTTCACACATGATTTTGTTTTGAAACTGGTGCTTTACTAGGTATGTCAGATGTTTAAAAAATCAAAATTGTTTGTGCTAAAAATTTAAGCAAAATTTTAGTGGATTGATCTATACATACATCATATAGATGATATTTGATTGAAGTATTAAATATATTAATTATTATTCGTTTTATGTGTAATATAATTGTGTAAATGTAGAAAATTAGCTTATTATTTCTAAATATGTAAATCGTATAGTTTTTGTTTATGTCTATTTAATAAGTTTAATTGATTTTGAAGCAATGTATTGTAGATGCTATTATTAAAGTAAGTTTGCTGTTTTAAAAATAGGTTTGGTGGGAAATAATCTTAAAAACTACAATTCAGTTAAATATTAATTTTCATGTAGAGATTGAAATCGTCGGCATATAAGATACTTTATGGGTTTATATACAGGGAGTTAGTGACTTGCAGGTACAAACTTCTAGGGCTTAAAGTATAAATGAACACAAACATTTTTTGTTAATAAATGTATGGTCAAAAGTGTTTCCTTTCAGGGATAGAGCTTCTGAAAGATTCTTTAAGAAGCGCCTAAATGTAGGCAACTCAATTTACTACCTACTATTTGTTTCCATAACGTCGGAAATTAATACAGGATAAATAAAGCCCCATTTCCCACTTTTCAAATTACAATTAAAGTTAAAATAAATTAATTAACAAAATGTTTCCAAACTAAGCAATAGAAAAAAACAAAATTACAAAGCAAAAATCAACTATTTGAAAAATTTACAATAACTAATTCAAAAATTCCTGCGCACCACTCCAAATATACCAGGAGTCTGTTGAACTTCTTCACATGCACCAAGAATACGCGCCGTAAGTTCTTCTACACTGTACAGTTTCAATTAGGATACCATACACTAATGTTTTAACATGACCCCATAAAAAGATATCAGGAGAACGTGGAGGCCACGCCACATGCCCTCCTCGACCTATCCATCTGTTGGGAAAAGTGTTATTTAAAAATTCCCCGACTTCCGTCGAAAAATGAGCAGGTGCACCATCGTGCTGCAGCCACATTTGAGGTGGAACATCTTCCAAAAGTTCAGGCAGGATATGGCGCAAGAAATTTAAATAAATTGCCCCTGTTAACCTTTGGGGTAGCAGATATGGTCCAATGAGTCTATCGCCAACAATCCCGGCCCAAATGTTCACTGAAAATCTTTGCAGGTATCTTTTTTGAACCATGGCATGGAGATTTTCATCGTCCCAAGTGTGGCTGTTTCTACCGTTGAATATTCCTTCTTTCGTAAAAGATGCCTCGTCACTAAACAGAACGTTTTCTTGGAATTCTTGATCCCCATTACACCGCCGCAGAAATTCCTGACAATTCTATCCTTCTGGAAAAATCTGCTTGAATCATGGCTTGTACCTTCTGTGGATGGTACGGATGTAGCTGCTGCTCATGTAGTACCTCTCATACTGAAACATGGTTCACTCCTATTTCATGAGCTATGGCTCTTGAACTAGTAGAAAGATTTTCAGTCACTCTCTCCAAAACTTCTTCCTCAAAATCCACCGTTCGCCTTGTTCTGGTAGCTCCACAGTTGTGTCTGTTGACAACGAATGTACGTTCCTCCCGCAGCCGACATGAAACTACACTAAAGACTTTGTGCGATGGATGATTCCTATTCGGAAAATGTTCTTGGTACAAGCGAGTAGCTTCGCGTGTGTTACCCCAAACAGCTCCATACATGAACATCATGTCTTGCTGTTCGGCAAAAGTATAATTCGCCATAACACAAAAATACGAAACACAGAACGTAAATAATTATCAAAAAATCACAGAACAAAAAAATCCAATTATAAAAGGTACAGAAAGAAACGAATGCAAGAAAAGTAAAAAAATCACAAAAAAATCGAATTGTGTCAAAATTGACGTTATTTGAATGCATATATGCATATCTAGATCGCTTTTTTTTTTCAAAATTCTGTGTGACCTGTACAAAATAATTTAAAATGCAATTTGGTTTGCCTATTTTCAGGTATTTCTTAAAGAATCTTTAAGAGGCTCTATTTTCTAAAGGAAACACTTTTGACCACACATTTATTCACAAAAATTGTTTGTCTTCTTGTGTTTTGCAAGCCCTAGAAGTTTGTCGCTACAATTCATTAACACCGTGTATGCATTTACGACTTTTTAAAAATATTGAAAAGCGGAGGCCCAAAACGAGAACATTGAGGTACTCTCGAAATACTATTTGAGAATTGTATTAAAATTAAGTACTTGGTACTGTGTAACTTCTCTGTCCTATTCATATAATTTTCCTCTTTGAACATTTCTGATTGATTATGATGACTGACAATTTTTTTTTCCTTATGTTACTGTAATGATCTCTATCATATTTAATAGGGCATGCTAATTTACTACAAACAATTAACCACAATCCTACAAAGTAGACACACGGAAAGCGAAAATTAATTACAAACAATAAAACAACAACCGTCTCAAGCTGCATAACTTTTATTACACCTAAAAGTAGAATATCCGGAATTACTTCACATGTTTTCTAACCCAAACACAACTCATTTTCCGGTCTTCATTCGGGTGTTAAATGTAACTAAACTTGTTACCCAATTTTTTTTGTAATATTGTCATGTTTTTAACCCACAACTAAGTATTTTCTTCCTCTTCGCATAATAGCATAACGTTCGTGAGTAAAATTTTATAACCGTTCGCTTGTCTAATACTTCAAGCACCTATCCGGGAGCTTGCAATAAAAATACATAGTGTGTGTTGTGACATTGTACATAAAAACTCGTAGTACAACGGAACTTTAATTGTTGCAACTCTGGTTACACTCGTCCGTATAGTTAACAACAGAATCGAGACCTGCTCTTTCTCTTTTACATTTTGTTGCGCGCTGCGCTTAATTAAAAAGTGGGTTATTATAGTTTTACATTAAACACACATATATTATTATTAAATCGTGAAACAATGCTCTTTAAATGCGTATTCTGCGGGTGAGTATTATTGTAGGAGAAAACCTAGAGAGGAAGTTCAAATTATAACCATATACAATGAGTGCATTTTCGTAGTAAAAATTCCGGAAAATTTAGGATTGTCTCAGAAAGTATATATTAGAGCAATTCGGTCAATGTAGAGGTAATGCTGAACTATGTTTTATACGTTTAGTGTACCCGTGTACTACTTACTCGAGGATACAATCTCTTATGAAATTAATGCAGTACTATCGTGTTACCTAAATACTTAAAAGTAGGTTCCGTCATTTTTAAATAACTATGGGAACGTGTTTTAAATACGTAGGCATATTATTTAAATTATGTATTATGTACAGGGTAATAAGTTAATATCAAAGCGCTTCTAACGTTATCTTCTTTTTGGGTAGAAAAGAAAATTGTTTGCTACAAACAGATCAGCATTAAAGCAATTTGTTTGCTTAATGAATATTTTGAATAGATTCGGTGTGTTTGTTTTACAGAAGGATTCTACGTGATCTGTAGAATTCAAATTATATTTTAGTTTGTACATTGGCGAACATAGTATCCGTATTCGAAGTACAGGCACAAGGCCGCAAAATAGCAAATATAAAATTAAAATAGCTCTAAGTTTCGTGTCATTATGGAAGTTTATGAGACGTTTAAACAGTATTATAGCTTCAATTGTGTTTGTGCTATAACCATTTTTTTTTCTTGTGATTTTAAAGCAGATAAATTAAGATCGATAGTAATCGGAACTGAAATAAAAAATTATGGAAAGGAGTGGGACATACTAAAGGGACAAAATTATAACAGCACGATAAGAGAGATTTTGGTTTAGATCAAAAACAAACCGTCGAAATGGTATGAGAATATTCGTATCCGTAGAATGGAAGAAAATAGAATACCAAAATTAGTGAGAGAATTGAGAGTGGAAGGAATAAGACGAAGAGGCAGACCAAGAGAACTGCAGGAAAATTACTTACAGCATATGACAGGTTGGAAGACAGTATAAAGGGCAAGAAAATAAACAACAATATAAAGAAAATATAAATCCGGCTTGCAGAAATGTTGACATTTACCTAAAAACAACGTCCTTTCAGAATGACGACATAAAAAGAAGTAAAAATCGAATTCAGAAGTTGCCCAAAATGCATAAAAAAGAAATGAACTTTTCTGTGGCGACCCAATAGATCGAATGACGTTTTATAGAACCATAATAGAAAAGCCAAATAATGAGTCAAAATTCATTCAGAAGATTATTTTTACTATAAAGAGTTAACGAAATGTTGAATGTAAATGATAATATTATAAGATAACTTCTCACAGTGGTAACTTACATGTATAAAAATAGCTATCTCGTTTACGAATAAATTATTTTGACAGCACATTATGCACCAGTGATAAAATGTAATCAAATGTAATTCAGCAAACTGTTTATCAAGCTGTGAATTCCATTCCACCCACGTAAGACAACCTGAATCTCACTATTCCAAGCCAATCTTTTCGACTGCAAGATCCCCTGACTTGGTACCAAATGCCTATTGTGCCATACATTGCATTAAAAATCTGCGCGTTCCAAGAGCAAGAGCAAAATTTGAATAAATTACGAATCTAATTTAGTATTCATTGAAGCCATCTCTTCGGGCATAAATCGCTTCGTCGTGGAATTGACTAATGCTGACGTTCCGCTAACCGTTGCAGATAGCATTCTTCTTTTTCGAGTACTTTATCTCTTACGAGACGTAAGACCGTCTCTCCTATGCCTGTGTTGCGCATGTGTAGCATTATCAAAGCGTAATGCTAATATGCATGTATTCCTTACACGTACTTAGTGAAATTGTGAATGTTTGGCACTGCCAATTTATATTTGAATGTACTATTTATTATACGATAAATAAAGCGCAAAAACCTTTGTTAGAATAAGTGTAATTCGATTGGTTTTTCCCACTACCCTGTAGGACTTTTCTTTTAATTTATGAGTACATTGGGGGTATTTGGGTTATTCGAAATAGGAAAGCAAATTGTTTGCCCGATAAGCGAAATCTGGGACGCCCTGCAAGCACGGCAACCAAAATTTATATTTAGAATTTTCAAAATTACCTTAAAGTTCAGATATTTGGCAAATATTTTTATAATGTAAATTGTATAAGCTTTACCTTTTTTTTTCAGTAAAATATACGTAGTTGGCACAAAATTAGGAAAGTAAATAGTAGAACACGATAAATTAAATAGGAGTATTTATTTTATGTTTATTTTTAAGGATTTAAAATATAGGGAATATATTTTTCACTACTTAACAGTAACGTATAAACTAACCTCAAACTTCTATATATGAAAAAGTGCTGAGTCTTTTAGTGTAAATACATTTTCGTAAAGAATTCAAACCACTACGGCTGCATTAATTCTAAAGTTTCCATTTTGTAAATTTGGTATTGAGAAAATCTTACCGCGAATTTTACAATAAATCGATGTGATCAATCTTTAATTTGAAAAACTATTAGTTGGTTAATATTTGTGGGAAGCTGAAAATGGAGTCGCTAGATACATTCTGTTTAATTATTACGTTGTTGGACATTAACCATCTAGTTATATTAGAAATTCACACAGCACTTGTCAGCTGCAGTCGTACTTTAATAACCTATAATTGTGATTTTTATTATTCATATACAGAAAATATTAAATTTGAACAATCGCAACATGTACACCGACAAAAATGTATTTCTTGTCTTGAGAGATGAGTCAATACTAATATTGAAAACTGAGGTCTAATTTTTTCTCTATAGCCCTGCATGATATCTAGGGAGTTCTTAACGCGTTTCTTGTTATTTTTAGAATTATGAAGATTTGCCTGTTTGTGAAAATTTAATAACATTTCTACCATTTTGAGATGTGTTAGTAATAATAATAGTCTCTCCTTATAGTGTCTCGGCGCCTATGGGAGAGTAGTACGTATAGGTGCTACTTTTGTACTGTTAGTGATTGTTGTAAGAAGATTTATGATACATGGTTTCCATAAACGAATGCCAGTATTTCAGACAAGAGTATGAAGCGTAATTTATTTTATTATCATACAATTCAGGTTGGTTTTATTTTTCATAGAAACATTTTGTTTCTATAGACATGTGTCTGTTTATTTTTATTTGCAATATTTGTTTGACAGTTCTTAAACAACGGCAACAATTCAAAAAAAAGTGCAATACGTTTTATGATATGCTATAAGTTTTAATCCATAATTAGAGTACGACGAGAGTTTCGTCTGTTATATCATGCTAATCCACCTGACGATAAATTAATTAAGCGCTGGTATAATTAATTGAAAGAAACCGGTAGCGTGTAAAAACGTAAATCGACAGGAGGTCCAGGGATTTCTGACGAAAACGTTGATCGTATTCGATAAGAAGTCACACATGCAAGTTTGGAGCTAAATAGTCCACGATCGACTGTCCACAAGGTACTCAAAAAAAGATTGCGCTTTAAGCCATAGAAGTTGCAACTCGTTCACCGTATCAATCAGGATGCTAAAGGAGCCCCTTTTGAATCGTATGCAATGATGTGTTATGTTCATCTGAATGTGCCGCTCCATCTAAATTAGAGCAATATTCTAATTGCCGTTTCATAGGAATCAAATTTCTATTTTAATTGCAATTATTATGTTGATTACAGTTTCCGTTATTTTCAAATATTTAATTTATGAGCGGCCACTTTCAAAATTTAACCTAACGTTTGACATGCTTATTAGCGGCGACCAAAATATTTCCGAGAATTTCTTTGTTAGCAGGCTAGCCTTCTAGATATTGCCTTTTAAGCTTTTCTCGGAAAACGCACGTGTCAATTTCGTTCTAGAACAAATTAGGCTGGGTGATGTTTTCGCGGCGAGGGGGAAATTTTTAGTTAGGCAGTCGATTTTTCACCTTCGCTGACTCCGATCGCCCATGTCCATCTACGGGGGCCGTTAAGAAGATTTAGTAGGCGCTAAACTCTGGGCACAGACGGACGGATTATCGAAGACCAGGGTTTTCTTCGCGGCTCTTCTGCTAAACTGAGTTTTATTG
Source organism: Limonius californicus (assembly GCA_014611495.1). NCBI lineage: Eukaryota > Metazoa > Arthropoda > Insecta > Coleoptera > Elateridae > Limonius > Limonius californicus. The sequence continues at coordinate 17,606 of JABXWE010034469.1, forward strand.
TAACGTATTTTGCTTTGGGCAAATAGAACCTTGACCAAGCCGGATTTACATAAAAATTAGCAGAGTGTTAAGCTTTGGTGCATGGACAATTAAGTGTAAACTCCTTTTGATCTTTATCGGATATAAGCGATTTAAAAATCCGTGGAAGTTTGTGCTTCTTGGAGCTGTTGTTTCAACCGCCTTTGGTAAGCAATCTAATCCCCAGGGGCGTACCAACAATTATTTCGTCCCCAAGTCTCTCGAGGAACGTCCCCTACTTTTTTCCCGGACCTGAAGATACCCCCAGACTGTACCTGCATTTGGAAAACAACCCCGAAATTGTACCTCTCTTTATATTTCATTCACCGAAAGTCAAGGTAAAGGAATTAGTTTTTTTGTGTTCTGAAAAAAAACCTTGCGTTAACCTGCAAAATTCTAAGTGATTCAACCTTTTTTTTTAAGGCGACAAGAGGCGACCTTCACTAGTCTATTATCATTTCTTTTTGTTTGCTGTAAATTGTAAAAGAAATTTCATACTGTATTATTTTTGTAAACTCAGGCGCCACTGGCCACGTAGAGTTGTTGAAAGATTTTAAATACAGTAAGCCGTGAGCGGCGAGCTACCCCATAATCGCACGTTCCTTTTAACTGATTGTTGTATTGAGTAAAATATTACTACTTGCTGTCATATTTTTTTTGTACCGTCAGTTACTCTCAAAAGGTTAATTATATGCGTTTTAACATTTATTACATCTTTTATTATTGTATATAATATAATATAATTAGGAGGGAGGCACAATACAAGGTGAATTCGATTCCCGTAAGTTGCTGGTTTCTTGGCCTTCCACGAGAACCTGCAATCAGCTGTATTTGGAAGGTGGCGCCCACTAATTTTGACCTACTCTATACACAACCAGGAAGATTTTCTCCCGTAAGCGATTTCCGTGAACCTCCCCTACTCCTCTGAGATAAGCTGCAGGCGTTTTTCCACCTATCCTGTTGCGGGTCGACGAAAAAGCTCGTTTGGCCCGTAACAGATGATGAGCGAAAAAATTAATTAAGGCTATGATTTTTTGAACAGATGAAACCACATTTCATATTTCGAGAAAGGTAAATAGGCACAATCAGGGCCGCTTTCTAGACACAGTGCCTAGGGCCTACAAGCTGTTTGAGCCCTATGAACCTTTTAAGGCCTTCACTTTCACTTGAAAAAATACACTAATAATAAACCGAAAATAGTGGCACACCAGGAATTTTCGTCAGCGGATGTACAGAGGCATTCAAGGTGTCTTACAATTTGCGAGCATTTTCAAGATTCACAAATTGTTTTTCGTGCGTGTACAAGATGAAATCAGCATAAAAAAGAGTAAAAAAAATCGAACGTACAAGCCTCTAAAATTATAAGTGTCTAGGGCCTACGAAGATTCTAAAATGAGTCTGGACACAAGTGCAGAATATGGGGTTCTGGTGCGCCCAGTGTGCTTACAAGGCTGATAGGGTTATTTTTGTTTGTTGAATCTACAATAAGCAGTCGCGTATTGTTGGATATGTTAGAAAATTACGTCATTCCTCAGCTTTAAAACCATCATGGCATCATATTTCAGGTAGACGGAGCACATTCGCACTTCGGAATAATTATACAGTCTAGGCAATCATATTTCGGAAAGGTAATTATGAAGAGCAGGACCGATTCCTAGACCTCCTTATTCTCCAGACTTGACTCCTTTCGATTTTTTGTGTGGGGATATGTTAATGTCTACGTCTCTAAACCTCGGCCACGCAAAAATCAGAACAACCATAGCATCAATTACTCCCGAAATATTGCACAACGCATGGCAAGAATTTACTTACAGGTTGGTCGTATGTCGAGCTACACACTGGGCACACGTTGAACTGACAAATCTATAGTAAAATGTATAGATCTTAAAGCTGCCAATCATAATTTTTGATATTATTCTGTTACGATTTCAATAAAATAAATATGTTTAAAATACTGGCATTGTTTTATGGAAACGCTGTACATGCGGGGCATAGAAAAAGTTGCCAGACGGAATTTCATGTAAATTTTTACATATACCAATCTAGACTTTCGCTGTTAGTTTTCTTCGTTTTCTTCTAATAAGTCGTAGACGTGTTTCTTCCCATATTATTGTTGTTGTTTTTGTGACACAAAGTTCCAGCTGTCCTTCCAACGTTTTGGTGGTTTTCCAGGTATTCTAGGCATTTTGTTCCTGGTTTGTGACCTCGAGGGATTTTTGACAGTCTATCGTTGGACATTCTTGATACGTGCTTATTCCACTCTCTCCATTTCCCTTTCGTCTTATGACATCTTGAATATTGCAGGTCTGTCTTTATATTCTCGCTTGGTATCCTGTTGTAGAGTGTCTCCTAATACAGATCTTAGAAAGGGCATTTCCAGAACCGAATGATCTTTTGGTGTGTGCGGTGTCTGCCGTTGATTCTGCAGCATATGCCATTATGGGACGAACGCATGTTTTGTTTATTCTAACCTTTCAGTTGGTGTTCATGTTCTTGTTTCTCCATATCATATTCTTCAGGCATCCTGACACTCTTGCTGCTTTACTGTTTTGAGATTGAACCTCAGCATTTATATGCCTCTCGCTTGATAAAAACGCATTATCTGTTCAATGGTTTTCTCGTTGATTATTAGTTTGCAAATTTCAGGTTCTCTTGATATTACTGGGGATTTGCTTATTTCCACTGATATCTCTAGGCTGTCAGATAAAAGGTGTGCAGTAGCCTCATCTTCATTTTTAGCAGTGATTGCGAAGTCATCTGCGTATTTTATCAGTTTCAGTTCTTGGTTTGCTATTTTCTATTCGTGGTTAATTCTTTTTACTTTCTGTATAATTTTGTCCATTATTATATTAGAGAGTAGGAGGTTCAATGAATCTCTCTGTCTGTTTCTGTATTAATACACATTTTCCCCGCCAATCATTGCTTTTAGTATTCTAGCATAAACATAAGTTGGAAAACGTTTCATAATCTTCGACTAGCCTACAAATATAAATCATATTTTTATCTTCTCGTAATACAGAAAAAATTGGAACTGAAAAGTATGATATTCGAATTATTTGATAGTAAAACAGTAACTGGCCTTTGTTTATTGTCAAAGTATAAAATTAATTATTATAAGATTATGTTAAAACTTAATAAGTCTATTTCTTCCAAATGACTAATTTCTTCGTATATCTAAGGTAGTTAACTGGTATTTAATCTAACACAGGAGAATGTCATAAATCATTAAAGATATCAGCTTTAAAACTAATACAGGCTAGGATGCGTTTAATTATATTTAAATCGTGGCAGTATGCCATAAATTATCGAGATATAAGCTTTGGAAATAATACAGAATCGGGTATATACCTATATCTAAATCATCTCAATTAAAACTAAATGACATGGAAGTTACTTAAAATCAATATCCGGGGAATTAATTTATTTCTCTTATAAGATCCACCCATAAAAACTATTCTACATAATTTTCATAAAGTTTGCTTTAATTATTTTAAAGAGCTTGATGAAGGTCTTGGTTATTTAATGACTTTTCACAGTAGGAACGTATTTTGACGTGTTTTACATTCATCATGCATGAATCAGCTGAGGATCACCGGAAGTGATGTAACTCGCTTTTCAAAGGTTAGTTGATATGTTACCATTACGACCACTCATGCGACAAGTTATATTACATAAAATGCGCAGCACTGTCGGTAATTAACGGAAGAAATACTTCAACTGCATTCAGAACCTACAAAAAACATACCTATGTAAGTTTTCCCGTATACAAGGTTTCGCAGGTAGTTGACCATTATGCAAATTGCATGGGGCATTATATTCTTGCAGATTTTATGTCTCTAGCATATTCATTCAATCTTCATTCATTATTGCATCAGTCATTCATAAACATTTCTAGAAAAACTTGCAAAACAGTGCCGGAATGTGGCCCTCAAGTTTATGAAATGAAAATTTTGCTGAAGAAAAAATATGCAAAAGCGTAGATATTTGGATGCTAATTGTTAATTTCTTTTCAGGAAAGTTTTTTGTCGGATAGTCGACGAAGCAGCAGTATTAGCGACAGCAGGAGGTCTTCAGCTTGTTCCAGTCGTATTGCGGAGATGCCAGTGGAAAATTTACTCCTGAAATCGCAAATTGAAACGTTAGAGTGGCAACTAAAGCAAGTAAGTTACATACAATGTAGTGATGACAGTTGAGAAATGACAAGCTTTTAGACTAATAAATATTCTCATAGCCTCGCGAATGTCTTTACGGAAACTTATATTTTCATAAAAGTATTGTACATAGGAATATTTATTTAGTGTGGTTGAAGCAATAGCTGCTTTGATATATATGTCTGTTAGAACAAAATCCATTTACCTTAGTAGTGTACTGATAAAGGATATATGCATTGGATCTCAAACCATTTGGATGGTTATTTTGACATGGAAAAATTGGTATACTATTTATAAAGCTTGGGAGAAAACTGTATAAAAGTGAATATACTTAAAGTTTAGATATTTTATAAGAATACAATAAGTTTTTGGTGAAATGCACAATGTAGTAGATATATTTGCAGTAATTTGACTCAATTATTTAGGACAACATAGATATACTGCTGTATATAATAAAGAGATATTAGTTCGATTTGTATGAGGACGAGGAGTGTTCAAATTTTAACAGGAATTTATTTATAAAAAGATTGGTGTTACAATATTTCAAAGATTAAAACTACATTACTTTTCGACGTAGCCCTTCTGCCTAGTAATGTACTTGTGTCAGCGATTTGGAAGCATTCTAACATCTTCCTGGAAGAAATCTTTCGAATGAATGTGTAGCAGCTCCGACAACGTCCATATTTAACTGAATTTTTTCGCGGTAAAGATTCTTGTAGTGGGCCAAACTAATAAAAATTGGAGCGAGCAACCTCAGGACTGTATATGCTGCATGCTGAAGAAGTTTCTTTATGGTTTCAATTGTTCTTGCAGCTGTATGAGGGCGAGCATTGTCTTGGAACAAGCAAACAGAACTTTGTCTTGTCTTCTGTTTGTTCCTGATCACCTACATAACTTTATCATTCAAAAGTATCGAATAATAGCCTGTAAGAAAATTAATATACAGCTCCCCTTGAGAATCCCAAGAAAATGTTGCGTCCACTTTACCAGCTGCAGTTTATTGTTTCTTTGGCTTTGGAGATGTGGTATGGCACGATTTGCATGCCTTCATGTTGTGACTCAGGAGTCACATAATCTACCCAGAATTCATTAGTTGTCACAACTGAGTTTAAAAATTATCTACTATTTTGTTATATCACTGCAGTAAAAAAGAAACGATTTTCAAACGATTCAACTTGTGTTCTTCGGACAACAAGTTCGGAATCCACCTTATACTTCAGCTTGTTTTTTATGTTTTCAACACTTCTAACACTATAATTTGTAAATTTTTAGTAATTCATCGAACTGTTACACTCAAGCACTCGACTGTTATTAATCACCATATTGTAGTCGCAGTCTTGTATCAATTTCAGTCGGTTTTACGCCTCCATTCATGAGAAATTTGATTATTATGTTCCATGCTAAAATAAACATAACTTTCCGACATCGTAACTGCATCTATGCGAAACAATTGTCATGGATATGTTAACAATAGTCACGACCCACCTTTAATTGATTTAATTTTAGGAATTGTCTTCAGATGGGGTTTCAATTTAAACGTTCCTGTTTAAATTTGAACATTTTAAAATATGTTAAACTTGTAAATATTCAAATTAAATGGAACTTCATATTAATATGAATAAAATCCTACGTTCGTAATATGAAACTTTCATGTGCAGTATAACATCGTATCTAAAATAGCCAACTTAATGTTCAGTTTCATGCTTAAAAGTTAATTCTAAGGTTTTAATTATAAATTTCCATATTCGATGTTCTTATATCTAAAAAATTGTTAACGTTTAAAATATTGAAGACTGAAAATATCAAATACTACAAAATATACATATTATTAAAAAAAAAGAAATGTATTAGTCTTTGAATTAACGCAATCATTGTAGTTTAGCTATTTGTACGTTTCCTTTATGATATGGAATTTAACAGGTGTGACTTTGTTTTCAGCTATGAAAATTAATTACACATATCATAAATTAACTCGAATTGTGTTTCGTGTACAAATAATATATTGGATATTTGTAAACAGAAGTCGGGCTGCTTAAATACTGATTTAGCTACACTATTAATAATTTAAAATAGTTGCTTTATGTGTACTTTTGATTATTAATTGTGCGTTATAATTTTCATGATATGTGTTTTAGTTTTAGAGGTAGAAATTGAATTTTTTTCTTCCTACAGAGCGACATAATAAGATAGCACTTGCAATTCGGCATTACAATAATAACAAAAATGGCCTAATTGTCATAATTTTGACTTCTTAATTAAGTGAAATTGGTGTAGTTTTTCTCTATAAATGTAGCAACGATGATAACTAAAGGTTTGATAATTAGCTCGTACTAACTACATGCATTGAATATTATCGTCTTAATCGTAACTAGTCAACAATTAAATTTAAACACAATTATGGTTTCACATATACACTATTCACGATTGATTTGCCATCCAGCAGGCTGTGTTTTTTTTTTCTTAAGTTGCATTTCTGAAATATTATTTGATTGATTTCTAGCAATGTCAAAATGAAATTCCCCTGTTGCCAGTCCCCTACTTTTCTAAAATAATCTAGTAAGTTTAGAATTAATACAACACATAATATATTATACCTGCTTAATTGTCAGAATGGTTAAAGTTATTAACAAAGTTACTAAACTGCAAATTGTGTAAGCTTTCAACCACTATAAAAGAGATAGGCCAGACTTCACACGATTTACCATTATAAATCGATTAATTGATATATTTGGGGTAAGCATGTATTATTTCTTAAATATGCAATTGCAAATTACTTATAATTTTAGGTGTCTGAGCGTTCTATAAGGGAAATTTTATCACAAGGACAGGACGTTTTGAAATCTTCCATTTGTAGTATACGCGCTAAGACGGACGTTTTCTTAAACTACACGTTTAGAAAAGACTTGCAACGACAAATTTGGCAGTATCATCTGAAGAATGAACATTTTACTCTCGAAAAACTCTTGGCTAACTCTCGCGAAAATTGGAATACAAGGGAGGCAGGACTACTTTATTTAAAATTATTAAATGAATGGGTTACAAACACAAAATGGTGAATGGACGCAAAATTTTATGTGAACAAAAACACGTTTCATCCAAAATTAAATTTTTGAGACAATTTCTCCAATATCAAAATTCTAGTGAAAATGTGACATTCGTGTACCTAGACGAAACGTGGATCTACCAAAATGGATCCGCGAGTCGTCAATGGGTACACGAAACCGATCTTAAAAGTAACCCAGCCAAAATTAAAAGTGAGGGGAAGAGGTTCACGATTTTGAATGCGGGATGTAATTTAGGCTTTTTGGAAGGGTGCGACATGTTACTAGACTCAAAGAACAACGACAGGGACTATCATAAAACTATGACTGGGGAAATTTTTCAAAATTGGTTGGTTAATCAGCTGATTCCTGCTTTGGACAAGTTGCAAGGAAAATTTGTCGTGGTTATGGACAACGCATCTTATCATTCAGTGCAGTTTGACAAGCCGCCCACATTTTCTTGCAAAAAAGGTGTATTGCAGGAATGGTTGGTTAACCACAATGTCGAAATTCAGGGCAAAATTACTAAGAAAAAACTTTGGGAGTTAATTAAACCTTTTACAGTAGACGAAAATAAAAGATACGTAAGTGACGAAATTTTTAAAAAGCGCAACTATGAGGTTCTTCGATTGCCTCCATACCATTGTCAATACAACCCAATTGAAATGGCGTGGGGGTTTTGTAAGACCTATTACAATAAGCACATAAATTCGCAGCCAAAATCGAAAGACAAGGTTGCAAATTGATGGCGTGAGGCTCTTTCAAAATGTATCCCCGACATGTAGCAAAATTTCTGTGAGCATTGTGAAAAACTTGTTTCGGAAGACTGGACAAAACATATGGGAAATCTATCGTTTGAAAATATTCCTCCTTTTATTATTTCAATTGGGGAATCTGATTCAGAATCGGAGGGTGCCGATGATTCAGATAGTTCTAGTGATAGCATGAAGGTGGAATAGGGTAGGGGATATTCTTTTGGCATCTAAATTGTGAATGAGTGTTTTACAGTTTTTATCTCTCCCGAGAAAAACACTGACCTCAGTGGAATACGAACTTGGCTCTCTTAGCACCAGAAACAAACAGTTATCCACTGGACTACCATAATATCAATTTGAAACATGAGCGGCATGGACGTTAATTCTTCTTAATTTGCT
>JABXWE010034470.1:0-23535 GCA_014611495.1 Limonius californicus
TAGTACATGGATAACGTATATGTAACTAGTATATGGCTATTGTGTAGGGATTTAATATGTAAACATAGTATAATTATGGTTTTACTATTTAGTTTTAATTATATATCTCGCATTTGCATGTAGTACATTGCTCTGAGGCATGAATTTAGTATGTTGAACTACTATGTGAATCTGGTCGCTGTATCCAGTTTGTGGGTCTGGAATATGAACCTGATTAATGAATCTAGCCCACGGATTTAATGTATGGATGTAGTATATGGATCTAGTATAATGATCTAAAATATGGATTGATTATATGGACCTAGTATAACGATCTAAAATATGGATTTAGCATATGGACCTAGTATATGGATCTACCATTTAGTTCTAGTTGTATGTATCGAATTTGAATCTAATATACTGCTCTGACGTATAGATTTAGTATGTGGATCTGGTATCTGTGTCTAGTTTGTGGGTCTGATTTATGGACTTGGTATATGGATCTAGCACATAGGTTTAGTGTATGGATCTGGAATATGAATCTAATATATGGACTTAGTATATAGATTACGTGTAAAGATGTAGTATAGGAATCAAGTATATGGAACCAGTATATGGCTTTAGTATAAGAATTTAGTATGTAGACCTAGTATATGAATCTACCGGTTCTATATCAAGACCTCGCATTTGGATCTAGTATACTGCTCTAAGATATAGATTTAGTATATGGATTTGGTATATGCTATAGAGTTTGTGGATCTGGCATATGAATCTCATATACGAATCTGATGTATGGACTTAGTGTACGGATCTAGCACATGAATTTAGTGTAAGAATGTAGTATATGGTTCTAATATCTAGATCTAGATCATATTTATGCTTAGCCCCAAAATCTACTAATTTATTTATTGATGTCTTGTGGAACTTATTTAACATTCATTATTTGAATTTAAAGAGTAAATTCTGTATTTCATCAATATTGGATTCTAGATTTACCAAACTTGTAGATTACGTAGGATGGCATTATTATACTATTTAATTTAGGTACTAAGACGAACAGGTAATAATTCTATATTCTCTATTCTATTCAGGACAAAGAGTTGTATGAAACATTAAACATTGTTTGAATTGCTAATTTTCTATATTTGCCACCAATGTTTTACTATTTGAACACTATAAAAAGACAAAAACGTTACATACTGGAGGTGATGTAGATTTTTCATACACTAAAATATAGATAAAGGGAAGGGGAAATCATTAGAAGTAATTCAGCAGATCGATCAAGTATCTGTATACCTACTTTTTTAAGAATCTTGCATAGTTATCTACATCCGTTTTAAGTGTAGAATTTAAATTTGGATTTTGATCATATTTCTTAATGTATCTGTATCCTGATACCCAATTAAAATCATACCCAATAATGCTTGCGAGTAACCGCTAAGTGTAAATAAGTAAATAACGGAAAAGTGAGGTTAGGAAAGGCCAGTTAAATGACGGATTCCATTTTGCTTCGTAGTATTATGTTATTAATAAATTTTGAAAGTCCTCTAGTGTTTGCGAAAGGAAACAGAAAGAAAAATGTTTTAGATTGCAGATTATTTTATGTATTGCTGTAACTCTGCTGACTATTGTCACAGAATTACATTAATATGTACAACTATTTAAAATATTGTTTTAAATTATTTTTCTTTACTCTGTAGAAAATTTATCTAAATTTACACTATAAGTAGTTGAATTGTCGGTTTATAAAAACTTCTAGAAGGAATAATTGTATCTTTTACTTATTATTTTTTTAAACTTTAATAAAGCCAGTTTAACCTTTGAATTCTTGGTTTCGTGTAATTTTCGAAATTTATTTATTTTTATTCAGATTAAGGAAAGTTTGCGGAAATAAAAAAAACTGAAGCTTCAAAACGTTACAACAACTGGTAAAAATTTAAAACCTGCAGAGCTATATAGAACTGAGCGCAAAAGTAGCGCATTCAAAAGCGTAAAAAATAACATTTTGAAGCTCAGTTTTTCTGAAACACAATAAAATAAAATAATTAAAGGTAATGTAAAAGTTTATTACGGAAACTGACATACAAGAAGGAAAGAAAGAAACACTCCAACATGTTGTATGGTAATAACAAAATAAAAGTTTAATCATAATAGTAAAAAAATAAAAGTTAAAAAGCGTCAGTTCTATATAACTTACAGCCCACGATCATATGCTTCAATCACTCAAAAGCCAAAATTATATAACCAAAAATTGATCGCTAAGAAGTATAAAATTTAGTGTCTTTTCGATCCTTATCACAATATATCATTACCGTACAACTACATCTAGACCACTTACTCTTAATTAAAGTAAATGCCGCAAAATACAAAACCCTACCGAAACTAGACTGTAAAAAAACTGGTTTCTTGAAAAAATGATATGCGATTGGTTCCTCTTGTTAGATTATGACGATCATGAAAAATGCATGAGAAAGTTCAAGATAGATGAGAAGTGATTAGTAAACAAAGGACAATGGCCCGCCCTTATTATTTATTTAATAAATCTAATGAAATAGAAGTAGTTAAAATGATTAATGGAAGAAATGCATTGAGCTCATGATCAATGAAATAAAATGAATGAAGGAATGAGTAAAACCTACAAAATAAAGCAGCGACGCAATGATAAAGGTGAAGAGATGATGATGAAAGTCTAGTTTGTTTGGTAATTGTGAATTGAAACCTTGCAAAAAATGTATGTTTGAAACAATATTTTAGTTTCAATGGTGAATGTTACCAGGCAAAAATTAAAATAATTACAATATTTGAAAATGTAAATTATGCCATTTGTTATATTTGTTGCCACTAATCCTTCTAAAGAAGGGCGTTATATGATTAAAAATATTAAATATCTTCTTTGGTAGTAAGAAATCTGTTCAAAAATATTATACAGATACGCAACTTGTATTACTATGAATTGTGGACAGATACGGGGTGATTTACGGGAGAGTAGCGTTCCAAGAATAGGCAACCCAAAATGCACATCACAATATACTGTAGTATTCATATGATTTTGGAGGTATTACGAATTGGAGCAGCTTATTTGATATGTTTGCAGAAATCACATGATCTTAAGAGGTAAAATCTATTTACATTTTTTATGACACTTTACCACTTTTACTTGAAGAAGTGGCTTTAAATACAAGATGACATGTAATGTATCAGCAGGATGGCGCTCCCACTACTGTATCTTGTGATATGCATTTTGGGTTGCCTATTGTTAGAATGTTAGGCTTGTACTGTATCGGGAAATACCCTGTAATTTACGGAAAAGTACCGTCCCAACAATAGGCAACCCAAAATACATATCACAAGACACAGTAGTATACATATTTTTTGGAAGGTGTTACAAATTGGATATGTTTGCAGAAATCACCGACATGATCTTAACAGGTGAAATCTATTTACATTTTATGACACTTTACCACTTTTACTTGAAGAAGTGGTTCGAAATACAAGATGACATGCATTGTATCAGCAGGATGGTGCTCCCGCGCGCTATAATATACACTGTCAAACATATCAAACAAGCATTTCTGTGTGTGATCATAGTATGTCAATAAAATGTAAATATTCAGTAACTTCTGAGATGTGTTTTGGGTTGCCTAATGTTGGAATGTTAGGCTTGTGGTGTAGCGTGAAATGCCCTGTACATAACAAAAAGATTGTCATACTTTTAAAACCCAAGTGTGTAAAAAATAGATATTAAAAATGACCACAAACATTTCTGTACAGATACGTAAGTTCAATACAAGAATTTTCTTCCGTTGTAATTATTGTGGAAAAACATACAAAAATTGTTACACTGTTTACAAGAATAAAACCCCAAAATTGATAGAAACGTGATGTTAAAAATGTCTTCTTCGGAGATAATAATATTTAAAAAAGTGTTAATAAGAATTCAAAAAATGTTTCAAAAATATGGTACACGTATATAATTTTAATACAAAAATTTTTGTATTGTAGTTATTGTGGAAAAATATCTATTAAAAACATTTCCACACTTTGTACCAAAACAAAAAATACCTCAAAAGTGTAAACAAGTTTTAAAAAATGAAAATGTGTAACTAAGAATTCCACAAAAATCTGTTTCAAAAATTATTTTACAGATATAAAATTATGTCAGAAGAAAATTCTTGTATTGTAGTTATTCTGGATAAAAGTAAAACAGAAAAGATTGTTACAATTCTTAACAGAATAAAATACACCTCAAAAAAAAATGCCACGAAGAAGATACTCAAAATGTTTCAGTTGAAAAAATATATTTCCAAAAATGTCCATTTTTAAAATACACAAAAAAATCTGTTTCAAAAATATTGTAGTTTAAAAAAACAAAAAATTGTAATTTATTGTGGAAAAATCAATAGGAAATATTAAAAACAGTTTTAATTTAATTTTTTTAAGATGAAACAGTAAACGTTCACAAGGTAAAAATATTAAAACTATTTTCAAAAAATTACTTTTCTTCTTTATTTTTAAATTGCCCTTCTTGCAAACTGACGAAAAGTATGATTAGGTCTTAAAAACGTCAAAAATCTATCCCAAAACTGTCATATTTAAAAAATTGCACACTGGGGAAGAGTCTTAAAATTTATCTTCTTTGAAATGTTTTTAAAACAATACCCTCTTGCGGACTATTTAAACAGCAATCTACCTTATATTTAGTTGTTTAATGTGCCGCATATTGATTTGCTTGTTTGCTTTCACATAGGCGAAAAGTCTTGGAAGTGTTAAAACATCTTCCACTTTCAACGGTTTAATTTTCAAATTTGAATAAGAATGATGTATGACCATGAACGAAATATTATCACATGTAAGCAAAAAAGCCCTGAGCGTATATTCCACAACTACAGCTCATGTTCTACTCTTTCTAGCACATACAAAACATCCCTCCGTGGATTTATTCCACATAAAAGGATACCTAAAAGAAAACAAAGGGCGGGCCATTTTATCAGATCTAGCTATTAATCTTCACTTTCGTATTCGGTGGACTCTTCGAAGCTGTAACTTTTACTGGAGGTCGTCTTAGTGGACAATACCTTACGGTCGCCTTCTACGGCCTCCGTCATGGACTCGGATTGCTTGCTCTTGGCTTCAGCCGAGGAAACTGTCTGTCCTAGAGTGCCAGTCAGTTTGGCTGTCCCTTTTGCCTCGTATTCCTCCGTCTGTTCTTTGTGTTTCATAGTTTCGGAATCTTGGTTAACCTGCGAGCAAAAAGCAACCAATTTGTATTTGTAACCCTACGGATGCTGATTAAAAGCCGTCGGTGTTTGAGACGCGCCAGATTATTAATGGCGCACTTTAATAACCATAAATTTAAGTTACACATGAAGGTTAGTTAGAGTTAGTGCGAGGAAGGACCATTAACGCACCTTTTAATTGATATGGTGTACCTCTGCCAACGCAAGTGCTAGACGCATTAATTTTGTGCCAGCAAGTGCAATTGGAAAGGTAACACTTATTTTCGGGATGAAAGAGCATTGGTAGTGGGTTGTTAAAAGATTCGTTTTCGTAGCTTTCGTTCTGAACTGGTTTGTTTATGTTAGCTTTGTAATGTCAAAAGTATTTAAAAATGTTTTGATTTTGGAAGCCTTCGGTTCTTTTTTGCGACAAGAAAGATTTGTCTATTGGCGGTTTTAGATGAGAAACTAATTTTTTAAATGTAGGAATCGTGGGTGGAAGACAAAACATGGAAAAGACATTTTGCTGGATGAATTCCAATTTCTGTATTTTAGTAAATCGGAGTATGGGATGAACATTTACGTTCCAAAGAATCAATAGCTTATGGAATTCTAAAATAAGCTATACAGGGTGATTCATGGCAGAGTACAAGCCTCATTACTGTCAACAGCCTTTTTGTTCCATTTCTGGACACCGGCACCAGCGCTAAGTAAAAATATAGGGGAGCTACAATTTAACATCGAATCCGAATAACAGAAATTCCACAGAAGGTTTTTAGCATTAAGATCCCACCGTACTGAGAAATGATGTATGTTATACTCTACTTGGTGTTGCTGGGAAGTCGAACCCGAGCCATAATTGATGTTCTGCCCAGAAAGTGAGGGCTCTACCAATTGAGCTACTACCACCACTTTGAAGAAAATGCAACCCAAAATACTTATCACAAGATACTGCTATATCCAAGTCCTTATTGACCGTGGTGTGATTCAGATATGCTTGCTTGATAATTTTGATTCTTCTTCTTCTTTATTAACTAAGTTTTAATAATATGCAATAACGCAAAATGCTTCGGCGGTTGCTATATTACATGGTTAAAGGTATCCACAACCAAGGTGGCCTACTGATAAAATCTAATGGTAGTGCAAAATAAAAATAAAGGAAAATTGGCCCACAACTGAACAAAGACAACAGCAGAACAGGAACAAGCGTATTAAGTGAAATTTGTGAAATTGAAGCCATTTCTGAAGATCCACATATCAGTCAATGACCTCCCTCAAAGCAATGAGCAGCCATCCTTACATTTCAACGATAATTAGAGCAAATCAGTGTCATCCATACCATATACATTTATATCAGGGTCTGGAGAACATGATTTTCCAAGACTGTTCTGTCAGTTTATTCAAGACCAAACCAACCTTGACGATATCTTCCTGAATAACGTTGTCTTCAACGATGAAGCACGTTTTAGTAACAATGGTAGCGTTAGCAAACATAATTCTCATTATTATGCACAAGTAGAGAATAGACTACGTAGTCAAGTGCATACGGAAAACGTCGAAGAAAAGTCGCAGGCCGAATTATACCAAAATGTAAACAAACAAGAAAAAAGGACTGGTTCGATGAAAAATGCAAAGAGGCAGTGGAGAGGTGCAACAAAGCCAGAATGAGTAAAATAAAGAATGGAACCGTAAAAAATGAAGAGCTGTACCAAAAAGCACAAGAGAAATGAAGAAAATATGTAAGAAAAAGAGAAGGGTATATCTGGTACAGAAACTGAGCAGAATCGACGAAAATGTTGTTAATAAAGAGGCTAAGAATTTCTATCAAGAGGCCAAGAAAGGAAAAAACTTTCAAGGTATTATAAGGATGAAGAGGGCCAGCTACTGGGAGGAATAGATAAGAAATTGGATAGATGGGCGAGATATTTTGAATCAGTACTTAATACAGAAGAACAATACCAAAGACACACCGACAGGCTGAAGAAGTGGACAATCAGGTCACTGAGGATGAAGTGCCGAATAGGAACGAGATCCTTGATAGAATAGTTCAGCTACGGAATAACAAATCACGAGGAGAAAATGGTATCACAGCGGAATTAGTTAGAGAAGATGGAGAAATGCTACAAGAAGAAATAACGAAGCTGATACAAGAAATATGGAAGAGCGAACAAATGCCCAAGCAGTGGTCTGAAGTGATTCTGTGCCCTATATACAAGAAAGGTAATATTACAGAATGTAAAAATTATAGGGGAATAGCTTTACAAGATACACTGTGTAAGATATTAGCAATACCAACTAGAGAGCGAATCATGGGTATTACCGATTCTATCGTAGGAGATTACCAAGTTGGGTTCAGAGCAAATAGGTCGGTAACTGATTAAATTTTTTCAACGAAGCAGATTCTTGCAAGTTCGTTCGTGTTTAATTTGTTACTAAATATGTTTTTTATAGACTTTAAACAAGTTTACGACACAATCAAGAGACATACACTGTATGGAGTATTAGCATATTTAATTTTTCCAAAACAATAGTGAACTTAACAAAATCTGTGTTAAAAGACACTAAATGTAAAGTAATGGTAGATGGTAGGGTCTCGCAGTTTTGAAGTCAACAGAGGTTTAACACAAGGAGATCCACTATCACCGATATTCTTTAATTTGGTGATCGAGAAAGTGATAAGGGAAAGTAATAAATATACTAAAGGCACAATATATCTCCACAGACATCAGTGTGTAGCATATGCTGACGATCTAGTACTGCTAACATGAAAGCTAGGAGAACCGAAAGAGGTTTTTCGAAAACTGGAAATGAAAGCCAGAGAATTCGGGTTGGAAGTGAACGAAGAGAAAACGAATACGAAATTATATGGAGATCAGGGGCAATGTGGATCACGCTGGACAAGACTTTAAAATAATATCTAGAGAAGGAAAAGAATATAACTTTGAAACGGTTGATAGTTTTGACTATCACACAACAAGTAGAAATGAGGAAAACGGAGAAATAAATAAAAGATATAGTAATAGAGGAAGCAGAAGCGCTGGAGCACTAGCGAGTTTATTAAAATCCAAAGAAGTATCAAGGGGCGCTGAAATAAAAATATACAGGAAAGTATTTCGTCTAAAAGCCCTTTACGCAAGCAAGACATGGATCCTCAACAAAGATATAGAAAGAAAACCGGACGCTTGGGAAAGGAAGATCCTTAGAAAAATATATGGTGGCGTTAAAGAAGGTGAAATGTGGGGAAGGCGGACAAATCAAGAAATAATGGAGCTATACAGAAAAACAAAAATAACGACCGTGGCAAGAATACAAAGATTACGATGGCTGGGGCACATACCTAGATTGCCGGAAGGAAGAGTAAGGGAACTTCTACTAGAAAGTGAAGCAGGCTCGAAAAAGGGGCCGACCAAGAATAAAATAGATGGAGTCAGTAAAGGAGGATCTTAGACAGTGTCAAATCACAGAATGGAGAGAGCTGACAAAGAACAGAAAAAATTGGAAACAGACTATATGCACAAGTTAATCCTTGCTGGGTGAGAACTGTCAAGCATATATGTAAAATAGGAATCTCTGCTTCACAATACCGTTTAGATATCGCAGTACTTTAGGGAAATTTATGTCTAAGGCATTGTTTGTGGTATACAAAGTGATGGCAATATATTAAAGCGAAGAATAGAAGTACAAGTAGATAAACATATTGGAGAATACCAAGGAGGATTTAGAAAGGTACAGATCAACAACGGCCCAGGTATTCATGGTAAAACAAACCCTGACGTTGTGCTATGTGTACGAAATACCGACGCATTTGCTGTTCATTGATTTCAAGGTTGTACACAACACTATAAATAGAAAGAAAATGATAAGCGCCCTGAGAGATTTTAGAGTGCCAGACTAACTGGTCAACATGACGGTGCAAAGGACGACACGTTCGGTCCGTATTGATGGAAGATAATCGGGGGAGTTCGAGGTTACAAGAGGGTTAAATAGGGCGATCCCCTCGCCAACTTGCTGTTCAATACAACGCTAGAACAAGTCATAAGGAGAAACGGCATAAATCGAGGAGGTACGCCACCAATGTCTAGCTTACGCCGACGATGTTATGCTGATAGCGAGAAGCGATGAGGAATTGAAGAACATTTCGGAAAAGATGTTGAATGCTGCAGCAGCTACGGGAATAAATGAGGAAAAGCCAATACATGCAATTAAAGAATAAATAGGTAAGACATAGGAACGGGGTTTTTTTAAGTATAAAAGTAATTGAAGAAAAACCTAGTTTTTAAGAAAACCAATAAGTATGTGTATTTAGGAGTACTTCTAAATTATAAACGAGAGGAGGAGAGCGAAATAAATCTGAGACTAGCAAAGAGTACCAGAAGCGCGAGAGCCCTAAACGGGATACTGAGTGCAAACGACCTATCCTTGAAAGCGACAACGAGCCTCTACAAAACAGTAATAAGTAACCAACCCTGCTATATGGATGCGAGACATGGGTCATGAATAGAAATCTGCAAAATAAAATGCAAATGTGGGAGAGGAAAATCCTGCGTAGAATCTAGAGGCAGAAAAACCAACGAAGGATGGGAAAGACGCACCGGAAACGAAATATACGAACTGTACCAATAGTACGTGCAATAGTAAAATCTAGATGGTTGCAGTAGCTAAAGCATCTGGAGCGTACGGAAATGTCAAGGGTGACAATAGGAATAGCATGGGCATTGCTGAAAGAAAAAGGAAGTAAAGAATGCTGTGGAGAAAATGGAGTGAAGCAGTGCTTCATGACTTGGAGGAAAAGCAGATAAAGAACTGGAGACGGCAAGCAAAAAACTTTGCTAATTGGAGGAAACTTACAAGGGAATACACGTAAATGGCCTGGACGAAGCTTTTATATATATATATATATACATATGTCCAAGGTTGGGCGACACAGGTTGCATAAAGGAGAAGAAGAAGTACCTTGTGATATGTAGTTTGGGTTACCTATTTCTGGATTATCAGAAACCAATTTCTATCCTAGATTTGGAAATTGGATTTCAATTTCAGACTGGTAATACGCCCATTCCCAATTTATTTTTGTTTTATCGAATTTAGCATTTTTAATTGCTAGAGTTTGTTAATCCAAGGTTACCAATTATATATACCAAAGCTTAGACTATTTCTCTAGCCTATTAGGTATACCGAAGATTATAGTAAGGTTACTTACAAAAATACGCTTACTGTGTATATTAAATCTGTATCCCTTCCAGTTGTCTTAGCTTTTCAGTGATAGTTTAGATAACCCATTAGAAAATTATATTACATACACTACCATGTGATTTTTATCTCTTAAGATATACCTTCCACTACTTAAAATAATTAATTAAGTTTGGATGTTCCACCAAAAATAGACAATTAGAAGAGCCCACAAATATTATAATATACAGGCCTTTCAATTTAAATAAAAAAAGAGACCTAAGCTAGCAAGGAGCCATAAAAGAAAATCAACATGGAAAGAATAAAACAATTTCAGACGGTATTTCATTAAATATAGTGGGGGGAAATTACAGGAATGTAACAATGCAAAATATACAGAGCGTTAAATTGCGTAACAACAAACATAGCAATATAAATGTCGTATTTAATAAAACAGACCCAACCAATCAGGGAATCCGGGAAGACAACCACAGAAAATTGAGATAATTTAACAGCGTACAGGGTATTTCATTAAAAATCATTAGGGCCAACTTCAGAACTGTAAAATTCAGAAATATACAAGACGTTGGATTATACAAACATTCAACATAATACAGTATACAGGCCGTCGAATGATATAAAAAAATACCATAGCTAACAGGGACCTATAAAATCAAAGCAATATCAGAAAAATTAAAGAATTTAACAGTTTACAGGATATTTCATTAAGTACCTTAAGGGCCAATTTCAGAACTGTAAAAGTCAGAAATATACAAGACGTTGGATTATACAAACATTCAACATAATACAATATATAGGTCGTCGAATGATATAAAAAAATACCATAGTTAACAGGGAGCAATGAAAGCAAAGCAACATCAGAAAAATGAAATAATCTAACAGTATACAGGGTACTTGGTTAAAAACTGGGGATGCCAATTACAGAAATGTAAAAATGCAGAAATATATAGGGTATTTGATTATAGACACAAGAAACATACAATATACAAGTTGTTGAATTAAATAAATGACCAAATCAAACAGGGATTCATAAAAGAAAAACAACATCAGAAGACTAAAACTATGCAAGAGTATACAGGATATTTGATTAAAAACCATAAGAGTCAATTGCAGAAATGTTAAATGCAGAAATATACAGGGTCTTCTATTATAGAAACACGAAATATATCAATATATAGGTCATTGAATTAAATAGGAAGACCGCAGCAAACAGGGAGTCATAGAAGGAAAACAACATCAGAGAGTTTATTTTGTATCGTTTTTAAGAAACTACGAAAAATAACGTAAGACGTAGCCTACGGGTTCAGCTAGTTAGAATTAAAAGACATCATAAGGCAAAAATATTACACAGTTTGGCAAGCACATCTAGAGGAAAGTGTTTCAGGAAATTAAAAAAATTGGTAACAAATGGAATTCAACTGCTGTTCATAATTTAGAACGAATTCAACCAGAATAGTTTTCTCAAGAATTTTGTTGTTTTGCAAAGATCAAGCGATCTTGACAAACAGTTTTGGCACTGTTATGGAATAAAATGGTACACAAAAATGTAGGGTCATTGGAATAGCAAGGATGAAGGTTTCCTTCTTCTTCTCCAACTTAACTTAAAGATTTAGAGGAAAATCGATTTACCAGATAATTTCAAGGTTTTAATACCAATCTATGGGCAAATGTTGTTTACCTCGGAAGAAGTAGTTTCCTCAGTGGTGTCTATTTCACTTTCATATACGTGTCCAATTTCAGATGGAGCAGACTCAACCACCTGGTTCATTTTTTCCTCCACTGGAACGAGTTCCATTTTGTCTTCTTTAGTGTAAGTATTTGAGTGCACAATTTCACTTACTACTTCCGACGATTTGATGGTTTCCTGCAGTTGCTTCTTGTAGGTTTTTCTAAAACACAAACGTCACACTGTTAGCAAACATCCGAGCTCCTCTTGGGCCAAAAAAACACTGACATCGAATTATTGGGTATTTTCGTAAGGTTCCAGTAAATTTTATTATTATTGCAAGTGTCAGTCCAAAAATACCTCCACAATGTTATTGACGTGAATAATTTAAAGTTCGGGTTTTTCTGCCAAAACTCTATCGCGTTTCAGTAAAAATAGGTTTTGGTTTGAAGTTCAACGAACGGCTCTGGATAATAGATCCTGTCTGGTATATAACGGCAAAAAGAGGGGTTTTTAATCCCTAATTACATATTTCTAAGAATAACTTTTTACAGGCGCGAACCAGGCGAAAAACATGGAAGAAGTGTGTCCACCTGGCAACAATCCAGACTAGATCCAGATTCTCTTTCACGGGTGCTCGGAATCATAAATAACCGCTCTCTTCGAAACTTCCCGCACGTACTACGCTAAAATTTCAGCGGAGCTCTCTGAGTATCGTCCGGATAGTTGTTTAGGAAATTAACTCTTATTTATTGGCGCTCGGTGGTGATCAGCATGATCATTAAGGAAAATGTCTGTAATTTCAGACTTGATGGGACAGATTGCTGTGTAGATTTCATTAGGGTTTTGCAACCCTTCTCTAACTTATTGAGACATTAAACGAAACCGCTCATGTAATTTATTTTAGTTATTTTCAGTTAGAGATAGATTTGGTTTGAATGTGTCAAAAATCACTAAGAATTTTTCTGTGACAGTTCAACGTCATTGGGTGAGAACTAGAGTAATCTGAATGCAATATTGACAGATTTGGTAGCATGCAAGGTGGAGACAACTCTTGATATTTAAAAGCTTCCTCTGTACCTACTTAACATAACCTATAAATAGTACCTACAATACATTTTTCGAATTAGAATGCCCGTTAGTTAATAATTTTCCTACGACATGTACGTGTTGTTTTGTGAAAACTGAATGCGACATTGATAGATTTGGTAGGATATAGGGTATTGATAGATTTTATAAGAATGCAGGGTTGAGACAACTACTAACATCTAAAGGCTTCTTCTATACTTTACATAACCTATAAATAGAGCAGTAAAACTTTCGTATTACAAGAAACTACAGTTCCACAATTTTTCTATAACTGTTAACTGTCGTTGGGTAAAAATTAGAGTGATTTGAATGATATTCGCAGATTTGGGAGGATACAGGGTAGGAACAACTATTGACACCTAGCTTTCTGTGTATTTGACATAACCTGTAAATACAGCAGTAAAATGTTCGTATTATAAAGTTGTTTAGTTTAACAATATGTCTATGACAGTTAAGTATCGTTGGGTGAACACTAGAGTGGCCTGAATGCAGTATTGACAGATTTTATAAGAATGCAGGACGTAGACAATTACTGACATCTAAAAGATTCCTCTATACTTTACAGAACCTATCAATAGATCAGTAAAACTTTCGTTTTAGAAGAAACTATAGTTCCGCAATTTTTCTATAACTGTTAACTATCGTTGGGTAAAAATTAGAGTGATCTGAATGATATTGACAGATTTGATAGGATACAGGGTAGGGATAACTATTGACAGCTAGCTTTCTGTGTACTTGACATAACCTACAAATACAACAGTAAAATTTTCATATTATAAAATTGTATAGTTTGACAAAATATCTATGACAGTTAAGTATTGTTGGGTGAACACTAGAATGGCTTGAATGCAGTATTGACAGCTTTTATAAAATGCAGGGTGGAAACAACTAGTAACATCTAAAAGCTTCCTCTATACTTTACATAACCAATAAATACATCAGTAAAACTCTCATATTAGAAGATACTACGGTTCCGCAATTTTTCTATAACTGTTAACTATCGTTGGGTAAAAATTAGAGTAATCTGAATGGAGAGAGACAACTATTCACACCTAAAAGCTTTCTCTGTACTTGACGTAACCTGTAAATAGCACAATACATTTTTGAAATAGAACGTACTTTAGTTTAATAATTTTCCTATGACAGTTAAGGGTCGTTGAGTGAAAACCAGGGTGATCTGAATGCGACATTGACAGATTTGGTAGGATACACGGTAGGGTTAACTATTGACACCTAGCTTTTTGTGTGCTTGACATAATCTGTAAATACAATAGTAAAATTTTCGTATTGTAAAGTTGTTTAGTTTAACAATATGTCTATGACAGTTAAGCATCATTGGGCGAAAACTAGACTGGCCTGATTCTAACATTGACAGATTTTGTAAGACGCAAGGTGGAGACAACTACTGACATCTAAAAGCTTCCTCTACACTTTACATAACCTATAAATACAACAGAAAAATTTTCGTATTATAAAGTAGTTTAATTTAGCAACTATTTTGTGAGAGTTAAGTGTCGGTGGGTGAAAATTAGAGTGATTTGAATGCGATATTGTCAGATTTGATAGTATGTAGCGTGGGGACAACTATTGACACCTAGCTTTCTCTGTATTTCGCATAACCTATACGTGCAATAGTAAAATTATTGTATTAGAAAGTTGTTTAGTTTAACAATATGTCTATGACAGTTAAGCATCATTGGGCCAACACTAGAGTGGCCTGATTTTAATATTGACAGGTTTTGTAAGATGCAAGATGGAGACAACTACTGACATCTAAAAGCTTCCTCTACACTTTACATAACCTATAAATACAACAGTAAAATTTTCGTATTATAAAGAAGTTTAATTTAGCAACTATTTTATGAGAGTTAAGTGTCGTTGGGTGAAAATTAGAGTGATTTGAATGCGATATTGTCAGATGTGATAGTATGTAGGGTGGGGACAACTATTGACACCTAGCTTTCTCTGTATTTCACTTAACCTATACGTGCAATAGTAAAATTATCGTATTACAAAAGCAGTTTTGTTTAATAATTTCTGTATGGCAGTTAAGTATCGTTGGGTGAACATTACAGTTGCCTGAATGCAGTATTGACAAGTTTTATAAAAGGCTGACATCTAAGAGCTTCCTCTGTACTTTACATATCCTATAAATAGAACAGCAAAATTTTCATATCAGAGAGTAGTTTAATTTAACAATTTTTCTATTACAGTAAAATATCGTTGGGTGTCCTGTGGTATTGACAGAATTTATTGATAGAATCCAAGGTGGAGACAACTACTGGGAACTAAAAATTTTCTCTGTACTTGAGATAACCTATAAATAGACCAGTAAAACTTGCGTATTAGAAGAAACTACAATTTAGCAATTTTTCTATGACTGTTAACTATCGTTGGGTTAAAATTAAAGCGATCTGAATGACAATGACAGGTTTGGTAGGATGCAGGCTAGGGACAACTATTGACATCTAGCTTTCTGTAACCTATAAATACTACTAAATTTTCATATTATAAAGTTGTTTAGTTTAACAATATGTCTATGACAGTTAAGTATCTTTGGGTGAATACTAGAGTGGCGTGAATGCAGTATTGACAGGTTTATAAAATGCATGTGGAGACAACTACTGACATCTAAAAGATTCCTCTGTACTTCACATAACCTACAAAAGAACAGTAAAATTTTCACAGCAGAAAGTAATTTAATTTAACAATTTTTCTATGACGGTAAAGTATCGTTTGGGTGACCTGAATGTGGTACTGACAGAATATATTGGTGGAATCCAAGGTGGAGACAACTACTGAGATCTTTCTCCTTACTTGAGATAACCTATAAACAGATCAGTAAATCTTTCGTATTAGAAGAAACTACAGTTTAGCAATTTTTCTATGTCTGTTAACTATCGTTGGGTTAACATTAGAGTGATCTAAATGACATTGACGGATGAACAGAACATAACCTCACAGTACGCTTACTGTGTCAGGAGGTATTGGAATTATGATTATGTCAGTACACCGTTGTTGTATATTGATAGTCATTATTCCTGTTATATGTTTATATAGAAAAGGTTAC
The DNA here is from genome assembly GCA_014611495.1 of Limonius californicus. Classification (NCBI taxonomy): domain Eukaryota; kingdom Metazoa; phylum Arthropoda; class Insecta; order Coleoptera; family Elateridae; genus Limonius; species Limonius californicus. The sequence continues at coordinate 16,211 of JABXWE010034470.1, forward strand.
ATTTTAGACGTTAAATATACGTGATTATGATATGTTTCGTTTATTTGGTACGGTCATGAGACTCTACGTTTGAAGAGTAACTAAAAACATAACCTCACAGAACGCTTATTGTGTCAGGAGGTATTGGAATTGAGATTATATCAGTATACCGTTGTTGGTTATTAATAGTCATGATCCAAAGTGACGACTTATATGTGTATGTGAGACAGTGTAAATTTCAACCTACATACAGTAGTAGCATAGTAAGTATACAGTTACAACATATTGAAATTTCTTATCCATAGTTACGACTTATATGTGTACATAAGTGAGGTTACATTCTGCCAATCAAGGACAAGCGATGACGTATGTTTATTTTATTTACTCTGCAACCGCAAATAAAATAAACATATACCTTTATCACATAGTTCTTGTATAATTAATAATATCGGATGTTCTGTTAGTGTGTTTAGTTAATATCCAATCAAACAGTCTCATTTACTTTCCGTAATTAATCAAGATACCCTACAAGGTTGGTTTAAGTTAATCTTAACGAAAAACGCAACCGCAACTTAACCTTCAAAACATCTTTTCATAAAATAGAATCTAATATAGTTGAGCTAAAATTCATAGAAATAAAAATATGGTTCTGAATCTGCTTCGATAAACCCAACTAGATATGTATTACATTTTTTTGGCTTATTTATTTCGTTAACTGACGAAGGTAAAACGCGTTACAAATATTCCGTTGTTGAGGTTATGTTTATGCTTACTCTACAAGCAATTACTTGCTGTCTATTAAATGGCTGCCAAAAAGATATTTAGATTGCAGACGGTCCAGCTGTGGAAGTACCAGTTATAGAGCCTTAAAATCAATACACCAAGCTTTTAGAGACTAGTCTGTCGCCAAGTTCAGTTCTTGTTAAAGATGTGATATGTCAAAAATTACAGGTGTCAAATAACTTCCTGCATTTACTTCTGTTCCTTTTGCTTCTTTGACAGTTTATTATTGACATATTTACTATTCACTTGTCAGATTAGTAAAATTGATGGTATAGGCCAGTTACAATACAATTATTGCATGGTTGAAAATGCTATACATAGCACATTATCAATTATGTTACGAGGGTAGGCTGAAAACTAATGGACACATGCTTGTAGAGCGCGAACAAAAACAAATAGCAACATCGGGCAAAAAGTACATTAAAGTATAATACTTAAGTTTCAAAATCATATATTTATTTTTCAACGTAGTCACCGTTAAGGCCAACACATTTCTCGCAACCTGTAACAAGTTTTTTCATTCCGTCAGTGAAAAATTCTTCCGACTTTTCTCGAACCCAGGACTTGACAGCTGCCTTCACCTCATCGTCCGAGGTGTAATGATTACCCTTGAGGTCACTCTTGAGTAGAGGAAAAAATAAAAATCGCAAGGTACAAAATCGGTGGAATAAGGAGGGTGTGGAATCGGTTCAAACTTCAGGTTTCGCAGAGCCTCTCTAGTTGCGCGCAAGGTGTGTGGACGAGCGTTGTCATGTTGCAAGATTATTGGCGCCAGGCTGCCTGTAACACGACAAACTCGACGTCGAAGGTGTTTTAGAGTCTGTATGTACTGAGAAGAATTTACTGTTGCCCCTCGTTCCAGAAAATCGGTCCCATAAACTCGGTGAGTATCCCAAAACACAGTTAAGAGAGTTTTTTGCGGATGGTTATGTTTTAAACTTTTTCGCCTGAGGAGAAGACGGATGTCGATATTCAGCGCTCTGTGTTTACTTTTCCGGGTCGTAATGATGGACCCATGACTCGTCCCTCGTCACAATATTTAAAAGAAAGTAGTCTCCTTCGTCACGGTAGCGCTGCAGAAGTTGCTCGCAGCATTTCAATCGACGCTGTTTGTTCTCGTCTGTGAGACGGCGTGGTACCCATCGTGCACAGATTTTGCGGTATCCCAATTATTCAATACTGAAGCCGGCACGTTCCTTGGATATACCAATATGGTTTGCGATACGCTTTTGAGTGATTCGCCGGTCATTTTGAATCAAATCGTCGACGAGTTTGCGATGTTTATCGTCTGTGGCAGTGATCGGACGTCCGCTGCGTGTTTCATCAACAATTATGGCCTTTCCAGGCTCGCAACCACGAAATTTATTTCCCATCGATTTACAGTAGTCCTATCCACAGCATCGTCATCATAAGCAGCCTTTAAACGAGATGAATCTCAGTAGGAGTCACTTTTTCAGCAGTTAAAAATTCTATAACAGCACGTTGTTTAACTCGCGTTGACATTGCACTAGAACACGTCTCTATACTTCCGCTTCTCAAAATACACTGGATGAACGCAACGACCTCAAACCTGCGCATGCGTATTGAGGGGGAATGTTACTTCCATATGCCACCTGGCGCGCTTCTGAAGGTCATTTCGTTCGCGCTCTACAAGCATGTGTGCATTAGTTTTCAGCCTACCCTCGCAATTATTTTAACAGTTGGTCCTAATTCTATTTAAAGGTCCTTTACGTAGTTTAAACGTTGTAATTTATGTTATGCGCTTATAATCCGTGCCGTATTGCAAAGGGCACGTCAAAGCTGTAGGTCCCGGCTACATCTACTGATAACCGTCACGATAAACTGTCACCTAAGAATCCATCATGGCCATAAGAATTATTATTATATTTTTAAACGACAACATAGCACTTACAAACCACAAAGCACGTCATACCTTACGAAATATTCCCACAAGAAGCAAGCAAGCACTGCTACGTTTTGTAGTGTCCCATTGTTACTGAAAGCCATTAAAACAATCTAAATAATTGCAGCTCATTGATATTTTAGACAACTTTAATGAAATGGAGGTATTGAATCGATGAACGGTATAACGTTATTACGAGGACAATGAAATTAAACAAAGAATAGATACTGAAAATGAAGTAAATCACGTTTAGTGTAGAACAAGTAATGCACATCAACTCATGGTATTACACGATTCTAGTTAAAAGTAAGCCATAAGGTTAACATTTGATTTATAGGCTAATTAATTTTGATTCAGGTTGTATTATACACATACTTTTGCACTCTATAGTAAGTTTATGCAACACAAATTATATGCAGCATCATTAGCTACGAATATAAAAATGTTATCATATAACAAGCGATCAAAAAGTTTTCAAATTAAGGTTGGGTGTGAGTGCTAGAAGGCATGTCGTAGCTGTCATGTTAAACGTACGTACTGGCCGTACCGTATCAGAAGACAAACTGATCAACTATATTATTGAAAATTTATTATTTAAATGTATGAGTACGTGAACTGTTGAGAAACTAAGTTATTGCTCTATATTGTTTGGTGCAAACACACATGTACTATGTGTTGCATAAATCAAGCACTCCACCACACAAGTTAGAGCCACACTGTATTACGCACAGTATACAGATTCGTTTAAAAGAACTGTAAACTTATTTCAAAAACAACTTCCGACAAAATTTTTTAAAGGGGATTATAATTCCTTTTTTATGGTATATACAGGGTGTCGTAGTGAACTTAAACCTTACACAAAATGCACTTAAAATTATATAGTTCCCGGTTGTATAGTCCCCGGATATTTTGCATTACAATGTAAACTGTGTACCTATTATTTATTACCAATTTCGTTTAGTAGAATAATATTTTTGTATTTAATATTAAACAAATATGTAAAACAATCAAATTAGAAGAAATATTTATGGCAGGCTATTTGATTATAAGACTGACGTGAATGTTAAATAAATAATAAAAATATTAAGTATTTGTTTACTAAACGGTTACCTTTCCAGTGTACTAGAACAATACAGGAAAAGCTTGTTATTTATTACTCTGGTATAAAAAAGAGTTGAATTTATGAATATTTTGACGTTTGTTTAATTTTAAAATTAAATTGTATCAGTGGTTTGATCAAACAACAGTAACAATACCTAATAACTTTATGAAAGCTTAGATTTTTAGCCAAATTATCGTTGTGACTAAAAATACATTTTCTAAAACATTTTGATAACGGCCCAGTTCGCTGCGCAACACTGTATATAGGGTGGGCCAGTTAAGTTGTTACTCTTTAAAAGTAGTTGACCTGATGAATGCCGCAGAAATGCCGCTGCAGCTCGCAATTTATATATCAGGCGTTATCCAACTGGAAGGTCACCGTCTATAAAATATTCAGACGCTTTGAAACTTCTTAAGGAAATGAAGCTAAATTTGTTAATTCCAGAAGATATTAGCCCAGAACAATTACGAACATGGAGAATAAACTAGCCGAGTTAGAGGCTGAGAGTGAAAATTCCTATATAAATCAAAGAGATCTTGGTACAAATTTGGGTAGTGGTAAAACTTCAGTTAAAATAAATGTAAAAGCAAATGTATTTCTTCCCTATTTCTATGCTAACATGTGTTTTTTTTAATTTGACGTCAGAGTCTGCGCTAAAAAGTTCATTGTGAACGTACCACACATCAGCTGTTTCCCGCAGTTTTTGTGTTTGTGCCGCTTGGGTCGTTTATTTGGATTTTTTAGCTTTTTGTGGATATTTAGGCTGCAGCTTTGAGTTGATGGAGTATGGCAGTACTCAATTCATGATTGTTTTGAGGAGTGTCGCCAGGAATTTCCAAACCGTGTGTTGCCTTATAGTTATAACACTTTTCGGTGGTTTTTAAATCATTGCGTTGAAGATTTTCTTAAGACTTAATCCACTTTACGCAAAGAAAGCTGGGGTAATCCTCCGAGAAGAACGGCAGAAGTAATTAAAACCGTAAGACAGATTATGGAATATTCCCCTCAAACCTCTGTACGTCATGTGTCGCAACAAGTTTAGTTGTCAGGTATCACCTGCCATAAAATATTAAAGAAAGTAGTCTGTACAATAATTGTTCGAAGCTGATCATCCTCAGCGTGTCGAATATTGTTAGTGGTTCCTAAATATGCTCAATGACGATATTGGAGAAAACTGTTTTCACGTTCCACGCCTGGTTCTATTTAGATGGATATGGGGTTCGGAGAAGCCTAATTGTATACAGAGACCTCTTCATCCTCAAAAATAAGAGTGTGGGCAGCCCTTTCGAGGTGTAGAATAGTTGTACCATACTGTCTTGAAGGTAAGACACAAGAGTTTATTTGTTGAAAAATTAACGAAGATTTTTTCAGGCACTTTGACTGCAGAAAGGTATCGAGAAGAGATTTTAAGGCCCTTTTTCGAAAAGCTTCAAAACGATGAACTCAGATTTGGTTTTTTGCAACAAGACGGGGTGACGGCGCACAAAACACATCATACCTTAAATATGATACGAGAATTTTTCAGTAGATGGATTATTAGTGGAAACACACCGATATCTTATCCTGCCAGATCCTACGACCTCACACCATGTGATTTATTTCTGTGGCCATATTTAAAGAATTAATTTAGCTTTAGCCAATACATGACCTGAATGAACTGCAGCACAGAATATTGGGGAAAAGTAATGAAATTAATATCCATCCGTTAATAAATGTTCGAGTCCGAGCTTGCCTGGATGAGGCGGTGAACATTTTGATCATTTGTTATACATTTTTTTGTTCATTGCAATTATTTACAAATAAGTTATTGTCATTTGATGGAAATTCATTTTTTATTAAAGCTATTTTTAACTGTTTGTGCTGCTTTCTTGTCGAATATGTTTATAAAGTAGGGTTAGGTACGTTTTGTGATATGTTCACAATGCGTCATTTTTTGGGTTACTGAGCCACATGTATGGTGTGTTACGTCACCACTGTTAAGGAAAGTAACTTAGCCGTCCCACCCTGTATATAGAAATTACATTCTAAAATTCGACATTTGGCGCTAAAACTTTTCTTTTCAAATTCTACTGGGTGTCCCTGAAAAATACTTAAAATGAACATATAACCAAAGCATGAAACTGATTTCGCTTTCCTATTATTTCCGCATTCACAAATAACCAATACAGCGCGGTACAAATTTAAACGCCATGAACAGACAGCGACGTTTAAACATAGACGGAAATTTATGCACTGAAAATAGATGATGAGTTCTTTTTTCGAGTGTTTTGACTGCGTTTCTCTTTTCAGCGAGAAGTGCTTAATCCAAGGACGTAGACAAATTAGCTCCTCTGTTATCGGATTTAAGTGACTGACAGGTTGTATAAGTTACGCTGAAAGTTTCCCTGTTCTATTTTAGAAGTAAAACTATAAAACCACAGTCTGCCAGGAGACATATACAGAGTCGTCCATAAAAAGTTTGCAGTCTTACAGACTATCCGTTTATTCGAAGCCTTACAATTGTCACTGTATAATAATAGCATTAAAAATGTTTGTTTATGGATGTTTATAACCTAACTTAAACTAACATTTTTAATTCTACTTTAGCTTGTTTTTATAAGGAATGATACTGTAACAATTACTGTCAACTGTCTGGGTAAATATACAGGGTTGTTCATAAAAATGTATTTGCAAAAGCTTTTAAAGAATATTATTATCCTAAGTAGTAATTATGTTTGATCTAATTCGTGTACTTTTTTATATTATAAGTAACGTATGTTTTAATATCCTAAATGAATGCCATTCAAATCGTGGAAAAGCTATTATATTTTAAAATGTTAGAAGTTTCAAAATTAATCCCATTTGTACAAGATCCTAGGCCTATATTGTGGGTACCAAGGTTATTACATGTGTTCTGTTGGAAATATTGGGTATAACTTACTTATGTTTATCATATAATCCATGATCATCGTATTTTTCAAGTTTTATTGAGCATTTTTTATGCATACATGATTCTGCTATTCAGTTGTGGATTTATAAGTAGCAATTAACTGTGGTGCTGCTATTAACTATATGATATTTCGGCATCTAAAAATTCGTGTCCCTTGGGGCTTTATTTGTTTGGCATTTATAAGACTAAAAGGTTAAAATGAATGACTAAATATGGTTTATTGCAAGATCTCTATCGTAGTGGCTATAATCATGTGAAAAGATAAAGTGATTTCAATTTATAATTCAGAATCGGTAAACGACGAAGATTGATAATGAATACATATAAATCCAATACAAGGTACGACATACGTACTGTATGGGTTATTATATTTACTGATTTGTAAAGACTTTCTGTAAATATTTACACATTCAAAACTGTTGAAGCATTAAATTTTAAACGAATAACCAAGATTGGTGTGTGAATTTTGCATTGATTTTTTAGCTAAATGGAAAAACTATTGGATTAGCGTCATACGTCTGTTTTAATATTTACATTAGCCTGATGCTTGAATATACGGTTAAAGTGTCGTGCCCGCAATGAAATCTTATATATATACAGGGTGTATCAGAAATAGGTACAAATATTAA
>JABXWE010034472.1:0-20533 GCA_014611495.1 Limonius californicus
CATTGTTTCCAACGTTTACTAAATTCGCTTATAAATGTTTTTACAACACTATCAACACACTTCGCAATGTTATCATCAGAATAATCTTCTAAACCAAGCTTTTTTATAACATAAGCTGGTAATGAACTTTTTGTTTCATTATTATCACATATGCGCTGAAACAGCTCATGCCGCACGACCAAGGGATTCTGACTCTGCTGCGAAAAAATTGATATTTGAAAAAAGCGCAAGTAGCTGCACAAAAACTGTTAGGTGTTGTAACGTAGAAGACTTAGTTAATCTTTGACATAGAGAAATAGAGTCCCATCGAGTACCACGGTTTTTTAAAGTCTATTTGAAATGTGAAAAGTTGAAGAAAAAACAGTTCTGTACTGCATGTCTATGCAACGTCACAAAAATAGGAATAAATGTACAAAACTCTTGTAATTATAAAATAACCAACTAAATAAATAATATACATACTTCCATATTCACTTTCCACTATCTAAACTTGAAAACACGGCGTTAAAAACGATACACATGAGATGGTAAACTTCACTGACAGATAAGTGACAATGTTTGCAAGCACTTTGCGTTACCGATTCTCAGATGTTTTAAATAAGCAAGTTTACCAAAGGCTACTACAGCTCTTTGAAAATAAAAATAAAGCTATAAATTGTGAATGTTGCAAAATCTAACAGTTGAATTTATTCTACCTAGATTAGTTATTCGTACCACTGTGCACTGGCGTTACTCTGGAGACTTTAATTGATTAGCAGGTCCCTGGGCCATTTCTTCTTAAGTCGTTTGAAGGCTGGTGCTTCGAGCAATATTTCAACTGTTCTAAAAATAAGATGTACGCAGGCTCGACTGGCTCTTAGGGAAATTGCTACTAGGATTGGAAGAAACGTATCCACCGTAATGCGAAGTTGGAAGACCTGGACGGAAGAGACAACAACGTTGTAGAGGTAGCGGAGCTGATCGCAGAACTAATAATCGCCAAGAACGCCTTATAAGAATAATTGCTCTTAGGAGCCGGTTAACTACCAGGTTAATTGCCAACGAATAAGGTCTTTTGGTCTTCAATTTTACCAACCGGGTCTTATCTTACTATTGGCCCAGAGGTACAACGAAACAAGATTACAGTGGTGCCCAGAACGTGTCCAATGGGATCAGGACAGGAACTGGGTTGTGTTTAGTGATGAATCATGATTTGGTTTGCGGGCCCGCGATGGACGTGGACGGGTCCGCCGAAGACGTGGAAAAAGGCGTGAAATTCCATACAGTATGGAACGCGAAGAAACGCTTACCCGATGACTTCTGGTTTGGGGTACCGTAGCATATGGACATAGATTTTCTCTAATATTCCAGGGAAGAAACATAAATGCCCAGCGTTACATTTGCAGTGTCGTTGGAACATGTTACATTGCCCTATATCCAGGAATTAGAAATCACTATTTGCGAGCATGATATATATATGTAGTAGTACTTAGTACCTAGTACCTAGTACCTAGTACCTAGTACCCAGTACCTAGTACTTAGTACTTAGTACCTAGTACTTAATACTTGCTACTTACTACTTACTACGTAATACTTAGTACATAGTACTTAGTACTTGGTACTTAGTACTTAGTACGTTGTATCTTGTACTAAGTACTTAGTACGTTGTTCCCTGTACTAAGTACTAGGACCTAAGTACTAAGTACTAAGTACTAAGTTCTAAATACTCAGTACTAAATACAAAGTATTAAGTAGTAAGTAGTAAGTAGTAAGTAGCAAGTATGAAGTACTAAGTACTAAGTACTAAGTGCTAAGTACTAAGTACTAAGTACTAAGTACTACGTACTAAGTACTAAGAACTAAGTACTAAGTATTAAGAACTACGTACTAGGTACTAGGTACTAGGTACTAGGTACTAGGCACTAAGTACTAAGTACTAAGTATTAAGTACTAAGTACTAAGTTCTACTAGTCCCCAGTACTTAGTACTGTAGTAGTGAGATTAAGCAAATTAAACAAATGCTGAACCATATTCCCCGCAGTAATATTAAATATTAGGATTACCATCTTAAAAGGCGATGTTAAATAAATATCCGTAAAGACAAAAATAAAATCTCTCAGAACTGAACACTGTGGTAGTATTATTACGTCTACGGCTGTAACTGATAAGGAGCCATTTGCCCTTATCGATCACCAGAGAAACAACTACCCTTACATAAAATAGCTGGATTTATTAATTACTTAATTCTACAAGACTATTACAACTTATTCTAAAACATTATTCTAAACTACTTACAATAATACAGACAGGTACAGTGCCATTGCTAGGTTTGTTATTGGGGACATTCTCTTCTATCAAACACTCACCAACAACTGCCAACTATTCACTATCTACCATCTTCTATTTACTATTGGCTAATTCAATCTTAAGTGTGCTTTTATAAATTCCCTTTTGCACCCATAAGCAATGACCTGGTTATTACTTAATTTCCCTTATCAAGCGTATTACTTATTTCACATAGCCTAATTTAATATTCTAAAGTACTTTGAATTTGCTGAGTAAAACGGCGTCACTACTTCCAACATAAATATGTATGCAAGTACCTAACTGAAATCATATTACAACAGCTATGAAGCTATAATAAGTTAACTTAGAATTTTTTATATTGGGTTCGTAACAGTATTAACTAATAAACGAAGTACGTTCAGTCAGTATCGTTGTACTATTTTGTTGCAAGCCCAATAAAAATAAGGACGGCTAGGATAAACTATGATTTATTAATATGAGAATACTTTCATTGATTATATTTAAAAGCAACTAAATTGTATCTATCTAATTACGAATATACTAGGCATATCCACAAATAAGTTCCTATTGGCAATAAATAATGCAAAAATTATTGTTTTTCTAAATACTTATCTTTAATAATTAGCGTACAGCTTAGCCTACTTTTCTACTTAATAGCCTTGTAAATTCAAATATTTGTCGTAACGTGGCACAGGAGTAAATTGACCCAATCTTGTACCACTGTTTTAATTTCGTTATTTGTGTTAAATTGTTGATCTGCTAAAATTTCTACAATGAAGAAACAGATGGTAGTAGGACAATGCGAGGTCCGGGCTATATGGAGGTTACTCAAGAATCGTTCTTTAGAACTTCTATAATAAGAGTCGTGTGAACGCGGTTGTATGTGGTCTTGTATTATCCTGCAACAAAACAACTGCAAAGCTGAGAGGTCCTGGCCGTTTACGTTATATCATAGCTTTCCCAGAGTCACGGAACGTCCAAGGAACGTAGTTTGTGGATATGCCTTGTAATTTACAAAAGCTGTTTTTCTTTTGGTGTTAATTTTACGAATTCTTCACTTTTCTCCTACACCTTTTTCGCTAGTTCTTCATTGTTAGCATCACGCGGCATCCAAGACCTCCTGCAATTTGTATAGTATAACCCTGATTCACCCTCGATGTTTTTTGAAACAGCCACATTTATAGAAGTTTGAGCTCCTTCCTCAGTGGTCTGTAAATAATTTTACGTGCATTAAAGAGCCACTATTTACACTTATGTAATTCTTACCTTATAAAACGGTTTTACAATTTCATAACACAACCTGCAAAAGCATGAAAGATTGTTGAAGAAATCTGTTTGGACGCCTCTTGGATGAACAGCATTAACATAAACACCACTACCTTTCAGTTTTCGTGCTAGCTCGTTTGTGAAGAGGATGTTGCAGAATTTATTGTTAGCATAATCGCGTAGTTTTATTAGCATTCCTTGCAAGGGAGCGTTTAGACCATTCAGATTTAGATTTTCCACGTGGGCTGCATATGATGAGACGTGTACTTAATGAAGAAAACATTTGTAGCTAGGGTAACAGCACATTGGATATTCATTTCGGACTTCGCTTGTAACGAAGCGTTACTATTTTTGTTTATTATTTTAAGATTTAGGACTCCGTTTAATTTGTTTACAGGCCGTTTACCGTTTAGAAGTTTATTAGTTTGATTTTTGGGTAATTATACTGTGTACCGACCGATGTCTTTCCGAATGCACCCCGTATTATTTTCATTTTAGAAGTGTTTACCGATTTATGTAAATATTATTGTGTACCGTTGAATTTATACTTTAAATTTAAGGCCGAAGAAGGTAATTTATTTATTATGTACCGTGTAGCAACATTTAGAATGCCTAGTTTATTTTGTTATTATTATCTGAGACCGTTTTAGTTTAATACCGTTATTAAGGGAATGTTTAATTACCAGTTACGTTTATATCCGAACAATTAGCATTCATATGTATGTCCGAAAACTGTAAATTTGGTTTATTCGAAATGCATTTACGCGTGGAGATCTGATAACCGCATCTCCGGCGTAAAGTTGGTGGGGTAGCCGCGTACATCCTACTCTTTCTGGAATGTGCAAATTAAACCAAATATTGTAGCAACAGTTACCGGGCGGGTATAAATACAAGCTCTCGAGCATTAAAAGGGCAGTCTTCCCTCCGGTCCACTTCGAGAAGCTCCAGCCAACCAGGAAGAAGAATCATCCAGTACCAGCGACCCAGGAACTACTCCGAAGCCAAGGTACAGCCTACCCACGCGAGCAGTGTAGAGGTAAGGAATTGTTTATCTTGGCACTATTGCTTTACCGTTCATATTTTTATTCTCCGTTCTCTTTCTCTTCTTGTACCCCTCTCTCTCTCTAACTTACCCGAAACCCCGGAAGCAACATCGCTGCGTGTGTCCTGAGTTGTTGTCTTCCATCCTTGTCTCCCCTTGCGGCTGCGTGTGTCCTGACGCAAGTAACCCTCCTTCAGAAGCACCGTCGCTGCGTGTGTCCTGAGGCAGTGTTTTCTGTCCCTTATCTCCCCTTGCGGCTGCGTGTGTCCTGACGCAAGTAACCCTCCTTCGGAAGTACCGTCGCTGCGTGTGTGCTGAGGTGGTATCTTCCATCCATGCAACATCCCTTTATCCAGAGAAAGAGCACCGTGACTCTTGACCGTTCACTACCGGGATTTGTACCCGAATTGTGCCGAGATATACGATCTCCTTTATCTCTTGCTGTCATGGTGAAACCGTACCTGCTACCGTACTGACTCCCGCAGAGGTACTGTATTGCTACCGTATTTGTTACCGTATTGCTATCATATCTGCTACCGTTTGCTACCGTATTTGCTATCGTATTTGCTACTGTATTGCTACCGTATTTGCTACCGTATTTGCTACCGTTTGCTACCGTATTTGCTACCGTATTTGCTACTGTATTGCTACCGTATTTGCTACCGTATTTGCTACCGTATTTGTTACCGTATTTTGCTACCGTTTTGCTTCCGTTTTGCTACTGTATTTGCTACTGTCCAATTTTAATGTTATTGCATTATACCTTTTAATGTAAAACCCTGTATTGTTTAATTCATCCAATATATGTATTAAACCATTCTTGCATTAATTATTCCACGAAGCAGTACAATAGAGTTTCTAGGCCGATCCCGAGGGTGCAGGCAAATAACAACAGACCCCTGGACACCGACGTCTTCAACTGCAGTTACCCAGGTCTTCGTTATCTGTTCCAGGAAAACGAAGCTGTACCGGAGAGTAAACTCAATCACAAATCTGGCGCCCTAGGTAATCTCCGCAATTGCACGTAATAAGCAGACGTGCAATTGACCCGTTAAGCCGATTAAAGAAAGGAGCGTCACACGCTCTGGCCTTCTATTCCAAAACTTCAACAATTTATGAGCTCAATTTGCTCATTCATTGAAGGTGTGAATTTGAAAGGCCTCGAGTATATCCAATTTACGTTTGTTCTCACAGAAGTGTAAAAATGTTATTATATTATTTGATGTCAATGCATGATTGTTTGCGTATGCGCTTTTTGTAAAAATTTCTAATTGTTTGGCTTATGTATACATAATTATACTGTGAACAGTTTATTTGTTAATATCTGATTTTAACAAATCGTTTGTTCTATCTCTTGCGTTGAACAAGGTGTTGAAAGTGCTTTTTGTTGTTTTATAAATTACTTTAAATGTACTAGTTTTGATTATAATTTTAGCAATTTTTTCCGATATATCACCAAAATAGGGAATTGAAATATATTTAACATTTTCAGAGTGGTCTTTCGAATATATTCAATTAATTGCTAATATAATCTTTCTTTCTGGTTAGTGTATCTGTCAGTTTTGTGTTGTACCCATTACAATCTCTTTGGTGTAATCACTGTTACTTAGGGGAACTGTTAAAGCTCTATGTATCAGTGACCTATAGGCTGCTAATTTATGTGTTTTATGGTGACATGAGTCCTGTGGTATTGTGATATCTGTTTGTGTAGGTTTTCTATAAATAGAGCATTCCAGTTTGGTTTTGGAATTAATTTTTATGTTTATGTCTAATTAATTAATACATCTGTTTTGTTCTGTTTCTAATGTAAAGTTTATCTGTGAGTGTAGACTATTAATAAACGTTAAGAAATCATCAATAAGCTCAAATGAACTAAACATGCTAAAATAACATCAACATAACGGAACCAAAATAGAATTTTCGAAGAGTGATCTGATTCAAAAATTCGATTTTCGAAATGTTCCATAAATATATTAGCTAAAAGTGGTGAAATTGGACTTCCCATTGGTAAACCGTTTTTCTGAAGATAAATTTGATCATTTTTCATGTCGAAGTACGTATAAAGCAAAAATAAAAATAAAAATTAATATCTGTTGAAACTGCCTATTATTATTATCAAAATATAGAAAATTAATATATTTAAGTTTAAAGTAGAACTGTGTCACGCCTATTTTAATTATTGAAAAATAAATTGATGAAGTGTAGAAACACTCTCGATGCTACGCCACTGCTAAGGTAGAAAATTAATAACTTGACAATGTTAATATCCCGGAAAACCCAATCGAAGAAGGAGTGGATTCTTAGCAAATAAATAATAGGCGTCATCGACTTATAATTTACTAACATCGTCCGAGGTGTAAGACGGGAAGTCGGACCATTCAGATGGCTAATCATCTACCTTATTTCTCGTATCTCTCCTTAGACAAACTTAGTTCTTTATAATGGCCGATAAGGAAAAGACAAGTTGCAACTAACTTCGTTTAATTTCAAATTAACACAATCCCACAAGTATAATTCAAAAAAACCAGTCCCAATTTTACGTAATAAAGAAATAAATAAAATTACTTTCGGGGGAAACTCAAACAACTGAAGGACTATGATTCCGCTTATCGGATCATCATAAGATTAAGGTTCTAGCGCAAAATCACGTAACGAGAGGCCTCCGCGAAATGAAATCCTGCGTGGTCTTAACAGACCAAAAATAGAAAAATTCAACCTGAAAACACATGCAAACGCAATGCCGTCCCACTATCGGAGCACCCTATACATAAACACGTAAAATTGTTCCCCAATACAATAACTTTGATAATATAATAATAATTCAAGGTCTATATATACTTAATTATTCCCCAACATTACAAATCCCGGACACAATCAAGTTAACGAAATGGTTTATATGTGAAAATAATGCAATCATAAATAACAAAAGTCACGTCCTCAAAAATATTAACGTGAAATAATATTAAATTCACTTCCCTGTTGCAAGTGTAACGCCTATCTCTGCGAGCAGGTTTCAACGTGGTTATCACCAGAGCCAGCGCTTGGATCGGTCGAGGAAAAACCCAGCCCCAACGTTCTCGGCGATGTTTGCGTGCTTAGTTGACCTTATCAACAGAATTCCCAATCGAGCGTATCTTGCCTAAATTAAATATTAGCATTGAAGTTTGGAAAAATTTAAGACTGAACAATCTTTCTATTAATAAATAACTCACCAGTCGATGGAAAACTGGCCACAAAAAATCTGTTTGACCGAAATAATCTCTATATTGGAATACTAATTCCTGGAGTTTTTTGACTTCCTCTAAACTAGGACCCAACTCCTGTGCCGTGAAGTTTTAAATCGGAAAACTAATTTCCAAATCGATAACGATTTACCAAAATTTTCACTCACTTGGCACGTATATGTCCGACCAACCGTCAATACTCAAGTCTTCGTTCCTGCACTTGTCGTTCTAAAATTTTTCGGTTTCCCCCTCAATTTTTCGAAACTCCAAAACTATGCGCATAAGTCGACCGTGTCTTTCGAAATGTAAAATGCAAAACAGGTTGCTTTCCACCAGGCGCGGAATTCGTTACAACTGCTTAAATTGTACAGTATGATCATTTTATCATGACGTGACAATTAAGTAGGTTGCACCTCTCACATATGTGTGCAATGCATAGCTAACTTTTCTTTTTAGATATATAAATATTGTTTTTATATTAAGAGTCCTTTTGGCAGGCAAATGCAAACTAGTATTTTGTCAAAAATTCACAAACATCTGTACAAAGTTATTGATTTGTATAGATTCTAGTGGGAATAACAATCAGTTTCAATATATGCTAATAGCGAGAAAACGGATATGATGTTGATTTTGGGAAAATGCAGATGGGCGGTGGACTAAGAACTAGTAACTGATAGTCCCCATATAAATCTACGAACAGTTGCAAAAACTGTAGGCTTTAGCCAGAGTTCAGTATTTAACATTGCAAATGCAAACCGGTTTCATCCTTACCACGTCACATTAGTGCAACTCCTTACTGAAGATGATTCGCCATGTCGAGTTTCTGCCAATTTTTAAGATTCGAAGTTACTACTGATCCACTTTTTAAGAAATATTATGTTTCTGACGAAACGACGTTTAGTAACAATGGGTGCGTAAATAACACAATTGCCATTTCTATTCACAAGATAACCCACATTGGATTCGGCACACCTTCAAAGAATTTTTACCGTAAATGTGTGGTATTGTGGGTCGCTACATCTTTGGCGGTAGTTTAAATAGAGAAATGTATTTACATTTTATAGAAAATAATTTTCGTCAACTTTTAGAAGATATTCCTCTTTATGTTAGACAGCGTAGGTGGTTTCAAAATGACGGAAGCCCCGCCCACTTCCATAGAATTGTAAGTAACTAGCAAGATGAAACTTTCCATAACAGATTCTTTGCAAGAGGTGCAATTCATCCTTGGCCTACACGCAGTCCGGACTTGACGACTTTGTTAGTTTTTTTTTTGTAGGGTACAGTAAAAGACGACGTCTACGAAACTCCCTCAGAAACATGAAAGAATGATTGAATCATGTAGGTCAATCACCCCACACATGCTAACTCATGTTAAAAATTTTCTTCTGCGGCGGATTGACGTATGTGGACAGCAAGGTGTTCGGCAGTTTGAACATTTATTACAACATTAATTAGTGTTTCTCTTTCTGTTTTTATTTAATTTATTATTCTTGTTGATTTTATTGTTATGTCAACATATTTTTATGCTATTTTGGCTTTCTCTGTGTTTGTTTTGTTTAAATTAGAACAAATAAATATTGAAAATGTACCTATTATTATATTTATTAATAAATAGTTTAATTGTAGTTTCTTAGTACATCCAATGTTACACCTTTGATTTTTATTTATTTAAACACTGTATAGTTTACTATGATATCTATGGAGTAACAGCTGTAATGTGTGTAGCCTATCTACCTGTTGTAAGATAAAATTATCACTGGAAAACGTATGTTTGGTTCACTGTCACTAATAAAATTTTCTGGATTTCAATTGGCCCACCTTCAATTTCTTTAGAAGTTATTCAAGAAATGTAAAACCAACTGCTAGTTTATATTTTTTTAGGCTGGATATCGATCGTGAAACCTTTTTTGATTACATGTAGTAAAATGTGTTCAATAATATTTACTGTTGTAAAAACGAAATTGGTGAAAATAACGTGTTTAATAATAAAATTAGAGAAAGACGACGTGGATATGTAAAGGCACAACAAAAACAACTCTGGCTTATTGCCAGTAGCTTTTCAAGAGTGTTGAAACTACTTAGTCCTTAAGAAAAGGTAGCGAAAATGTTACTGATGAAAAATATTGATTAATCATTATTAACTTATCAAAACCCCCTGATATGTGGAAAAAATTGAGGTACAGACACTGACAAGCGGGCACTGATAAAATAACTAGGGAAAAACAGATGTGCCAACTACGTCCAATTGAGGGTACCTACTCTGGAGTGACTGCTGTGCGAAAACCTGTTTGCAGATTTACGTGTCGTAGAGAAATTCAAAATTTAGGATTTGGAACACATAAGGCAATATTTTTCAACAGCTCTCTAAAAGTAAATTTTGAAAAACTAACATAGGTTTAGGCCCAAGCAACAGCCACTGTTGAGACTGAAGATGGATTGTGCAGGAGAACATATTAACTGAAAGTCTGAACAGCAAGGAGTCTCGGTTTGAACTTTGTGTAGGTGACAGCCAAAATCTTCTTCTTCACTTCACGGGGTAGGCCTTTCATGTTGAGGCTTTTTACTTTCTGGTTGAAGGGTTGGAGTAGCCTTTGTAGGTTGTCCTCAGAATTCGCATTGAGTACAGCATCGTCCGCATAGTATATAATATGGAAGTAAGTGTTTCCCATTTTATATCCTGTTTCTTTTGGGAGTTGTTCTATGATCTTGTCTATAATCATATAGAAAAGGAATGGACTCAATGAGTCTCCCTGTCTTATTCCGTCGTTAATTTGTATCTGTTCGATTGTCTTATATCCCACTTAGATTGCTGTTTTACAATTTTTGTTAATTTCGCATACTATTTGTATTATCCTTTGGTTTTCTTTCATTATTTCTATAATATTTTTAAAGCATACTCTATCGAATGCTTTTGCCATGTCCACAAAGCACATATATGCCGGTTTGTTAAATTCCAGTGATTTTTCAGTTATTTAAGATAAATATAGCGTCAATGGTAGATCTGTTTTTTCTGAATCCTTGTTGCTCTTCTCTTATCTTAATATCCTTTGTCATTATTTCCAG
The DNA here is from genome assembly GCA_014611495.1 of Limonius californicus. Taxonomy (NCBI): domain Eukaryota; kingdom Metazoa; phylum Arthropoda; class Insecta; order Coleoptera; family Elateridae; genus Limonius; species Limonius californicus. The sequence goes on from JABXWE010034472.1 coordinate 10,882, forward strand.
AATGAGTTTTGTTAATGCTTTCAAGGTGCTATTTAGGAGGGTTATTCCACGATAGTTTTCAGGTGATGTTTTCTGTCCTTTCTTAAAAATGGGGATCGTTGTGCTAGTTATCTATTCTTCTGGTATAGTTTTTTTGTTCTACGATCCTTCTAAAGAGAGTGCTTATTTCTTTATGTAATTGTTGTTCCCCATATTTCAGCATTTTGTTATTTATGGTGTCCGGTCCAGGACTCTTCCGGTTCTTGAGTTGTTTCAGATGTTCTATAACCATATCGTCTTTTATTTCTATTTTTGTTTCTTCCTCCTCTTCAAGTATTTGTGATTCTGTACTTTCTACTCCTTTGTATAGGCTTCCGAAGTACACTTTCCATTCTTCTGTTGTAATTTTGTTCTCTCGTACAGTATCCTTTATCTCCTGTTTGTTTCTTCTTAGCATTCCCCAGATTTTCTTTTGGCTTCCATACATATCTCTCTCCATTCCTTTGGTGAATCTTTTCCAACAGTCTTCTTTTATTCTTTTTACTTCTGTGTTTGCTATATTACGTTCAGTTGTATATTTATTCCAGTTTTCTGGAGTTTTTTTGCATTGGCACTGTATGTATGCCGTTTTCTTTCTTTCGCATATTTCTTTTATTTCTGGGAAGAACCATGGTGTTTTGTTGACCTTGTTAAAATTCACTCGCCTTTTTCCTATAGCTTCGTCAGCTGCATTGAGGATATTATTTTTTAAAGTTGTCCACTGCTGATCTATTTGTTGTTCTATATTAATTGGATATTGAGAGCAAGATAATATATTAAAATATTCCCGTCCAACAGCATTGCTACAGTTCGGAACATGGTGCATAATGATCTCTTGGACATAACGTTGGCCCGTGAGTGTACCATTAAAGATATGGAGGTCAGTACGCCAGCCTAAAGAAATTCCAGCCCATACCATAAGACCGCCACCACCAAAAGCAACGACTGATTGGGTATACTGAGGTAAGGTACGATGTCCGGCACTACGATATCCTCTTTGACGCCAGCTATCATTGCTGAGACAATACCTGGACTCGTCCGAAAATAATATATCATCCCACGGTGTCGCTTCTTCAAGCCTACGTCATGACCATTCCACCTGGTATCTTCGTTGAGCCACAGTTCTTGCAGGACATCTCAGGGGGCGGTATGAAATAAGTCCTAACTCAAACAATCCATTTCTCACAGTTTGGTCGGAGACTCGATTTCCTGTGGCATTCTGGAGCACTTGTTGTAGATGTCGAGCAGTTGAAAAGGGGTGCATTCTTGCATTAATTACCAGAAGTCGATCCTCACGAGATGTTCTGATGCGAAAAGATCCACTTCGAGGTCTTCTCGCAGTCATACCTGTTTCTCTGAGGCGCGAAAGGGCACGTAAAATTACGCTTTGCGTGGTTCCTAACATATCAGCAATGTCAACATGGCGACCTCCTCTTTGGTTCATAGCAACGACTAAATTTCGTTGTTCTATTGTTAAACGGTTTATCAGCATTGTTGTTTATTATTAAGAACGCAAATGTAACACACGAATAAAAAAACAATGAACATAAAAGATCTTAAGAAAACAGGAAAGATTATTCAATCAAACACACAAACTCGACTTGACACTAATACGGTTAAACAATTTCAACTGGATTAGATTATTTTTTTTGTTTAATATCAACCATTGCCGCTTGCTCTAATCATCAATAATAGATGACCATTAGCCACCAAATACAAAGATATATGCGTTATATTACAATATAACTATTCATTTTTGAGTAGTTTAGTTTATAGCACAAGTCTAAAGAAGTGGTTGTTATGAAAAGAATAAAAAAAAATTCAAATGTATGATCTATTTGATATGTCAAAATTTGCGGTATTATAGAAATGGTCATTTCGATCTTTATTTTTAAAACACAGTTTTCGAAAATGTAATCATCTACTGGATGTATTGGAAAATGTTTGGTTCCTTCTAAATTTGCACAAATCATAGTGAGTAAGAAAATATCTCTTTGAGTATAGAAATAAACTAGATAGCAATCGAAAATTAAAGTAGCATCATTAAAATTTAATCGCAATTATGAAACACCTCTCGAAGTAATCTATTTTCACCAACCTTGACGTCAAAAATAATCTTATCGCTAGCTGTACTATAACGAACAATTTGGCCTTATTTCAGTATTTTAAGTAACTATCAATTAAGTTTCATCCAGTACGTAGTTATTTTATATAAGACAATTAAAAATGGGTTGCTGTTTAACAGTATTAACAGTATTATTCAGCATACTAGTGATTATCAAAACATGGCTTAAAATGGTTGTAAGTTGGGATAGAAGCTACACGTGTCTTTTTGGAAAAACTGCTATTGTTACAGGTTCAAATACAGGCAAGCAACTATTTAAACATCTTAATCATATGCATTTATGGTACTAACACTTTCATCCTAGGTCTTGGTTATTATACGGCACTAGATTTAGCAAAAAGAGGTGCTAGAGTAATTTTGGCCTGTAGAGACAAAAACAAAGCAGAAGAAGCCAGAGGCAAAATAGTTGCAGATACAGGGAATCAAGATATCCATGTGAAAATTGTAGATTTCAGTTCATTAGCTTCTGTAAGGCAATTTGCTAAAGATATTAACACTACGGAGGAAAGATTAGACATTTTAGTAAATAATGCTGGAGCTATTGGATACGAACATACCACTACAGAAGATGGACTTAATTATTTCATGCAAATTAATTATTTTAGCCCATACTTGCTTACCATTTTATTAACAGGTTTGTGTTTTTAAGTACGTATTTTGTCAGGTATACATATATTAGTATGTCTATTTTATCTGGTAGTCCCTTAATTATTTAGAGTAAGCAACACACATTGCGTTTCATATGTACCTTACAAATGATGCTATTAAGGTTAAAGCCATTACCGTGGAAGTAAAATAATGCTCTGGTCTAATACTCCACTTTCAAAGTTTGATGCTGTGTTAATTTGGAAATACCAATTTTCGACATATGATTTTTTCGGCAAAACTATATGACTAATATGATTATCAGCACATTAAGTGCTCAGTCTAATAATAAATTTAGAAGACTGCAGAATATACTGTTTTGTTAATTTATAAAAATCCCTGAAGAATACGAAACTGAGGACCTTAAGAAAATCTTATATTGTCGACTTTTAGGTCTACTGAAAAAATCAGCACCAAGTCGAATAGTAAACGTATCCTCCATCCTTTCCCACCGAGCAATATTTGATGTAAATAATATGAACGCCGTCCAAGAAGGTCCTGTAACTTACGCCAACTCCAAACTATGCAGTATCTTATTTACAAACGAACTTTCCAGAAAACTTAAAGGGACCGGTGTAACTGTTAATGCGGTCCATCCAGGATTTGTTTATACAGAAATATCAAGAAACCTACCATATACTGTTAAAATATTGGTCAATTCCATTTCAAGCATATTCTGCCGGGTAATATCCTTTTAAACATAGCAAACTTGTTAATAAAGTAATAACTGTTTGCAGACGCCTCAGGAAGGTGCCCAAACTTCAATATATGTTGCTGTTTCCCAAGACATAGAAGGTGTTTCAGGAGAGTATTTTGATAATTGTAGAATCGCTTGGTTGCCAGCGATGCCGAAAGCTGGACGCGATGAAGGACTCGCTCTGAAAGTTTGGAAAAAAAGTGAAGAGTTTGTTAAGCTAACGGCAGAGGAACGAAAATCATTAGACTGACTTCTTAAATATTAACATGTAAATAATTTTATTAAGTATTACACAAATATGACATTAAAGTTATTGGAAATTCAAAACTCAGATTATTCTTCGAGTGCTTTATCTTTTACGAGACGTAGCGACCTTCTCTTCTATGCGTGTGTAGCGCGTTTAAACTTAAAGGACTTACAGCTTAACGTAGGCTCCGTACTACGGGAAGTGCAATTACATCTACTCCAGAGAAGATTTTGTTAAAGCCCGCTTTAGGCTAATACTCTGTACTTTGTGTCAGGTATGCATATCTGTATAGTTTGAGCGGTTACCTGCAAATGCACTTACTTTAGGCACATTTAGTTAAGTGGTCTTTTGTATTATATAAGCTGCTTGCCTTTTCCGAGAACTGTTTGTGTAATGTGTTAGCATATTTAACAGATTTAGTAGGCCGAATACCTCGCTTGGAATTGCCTTACGAGGGAGAACAGCCGTTAAAAAAACGATGTTCCGGTACTGGGAATTGAACCCAGGAACTTCAGCGTACAAGTCTAACACGCTCGCCTGTAGCCCACGGCCGCCTCTTTGAAGTTATATAGATATGTCAATATTAATAAATATTCACTAAAAATGGTATTATCCTTAAAAACAATCTACAAAATTAATGGGGTTATACTAAAAATTGAATGTATTGCTAAAAGGGATAGGAGCTACTAAAGTGACTTCTACTTCAGCCTGTGTTTATCCACTGCTGAATGTAGGCTAAGGTAAGCTAAAATTACCGTTTCCTTCTGTGACAGTAACTGCGGTAATAGGTGAGCTATTTATAAGCAAAAATCGTGAGAACTGACGATAAAAATTGCTTAACCTTTTAAAAATCAATATACGTTTATGATATATGTGGACTTTAGTTTAATGAAATATAGGATACCTACAGCTACTGCTGTCTTCCTTCTCTCAACCCTGTTCTCCATTGATCTCTATCTTGCCATTTCCCATCCTCTAGGTCTCTCCTTTCCATCGCCTCATCTACGAGGCTTGTTCAACTGAAACCCATCTTGATCAACTTAGCCTTGAAAACAAATGCAATAATTCTAATGGCGTTTGTTAATGTTAGTAGTGTTTGTAAGCAACACATTAATAAGTGTCTGGCGTTTGAATTTGATCTTGACTTTTAAAACTTCGAGTTTGAAATAGTGTTTCTTGTTGAAAATCCGTCCAAGCTTGATCAGCGTGCGGTCCTACAATTTTTATTCGCTGAGGGTGTGCAGCCATTGCAGATTCATACGCGAATGCAAGCAGTGTATGGAAATGCATGTATTGCGTACCCAACTTGTTATGTTCTGTTAAAATTTGCCGCTCTGTAGGAATTAATTTCTTAATTTAATTGCCGCTCCATAGGAATTTGTAACGTTATTTGAATTGCCGTTTGTATGTTAACAGTTTTGGTTGCTTTGCGTCTTTCCAAGATTGAGTTGTGTTGACTGCAGGTTTGTTAGTATTTTCCTCTCAGAAAGTAATTTATGACCAAATGAGTCCCAGAATTGTTCAAGGTTTTTCTTTGTAAGATATTTTTCGCCGGTCAGACGGGATTTCCAGGAATGTCTTTGTTAAACAGTGCTAGCATTTAGGAATTGCTTTTAGGCTTCTCTCGAAGGTCACACGTGTTAATTTTCCTTCTAGAACGCAAATTAGGCTTAGATGGTGTTTTTTGGGAAGGCGGGGAAAAGAAGTCAGTGGGCAACAAGCTTGGGTCTGAGATGAACGTTCATGTAGAGCGGTTTTTTTTCGCGGCACCTGTTAAATTAAGTATTGTACCAAATATTGCTTTAGGCAATTAGTATCATTTCGACAAAGTCAAGTCGGATCTATATCAGTTTTAACAGTGTAGCCTAGTTACAGAACAATCAAGTGTGATTGTTTTTTTCTTCGATTCATTCGGATAAAAGCGTTTGTACCCGTGAAAAGGTGATTGTTGGGTCTGTTGGTGTTACAAGCGTTTGAAATTCCTGTTGCCCTCAACATCGACTGTCCCTGTTGGAAATAATTCAACTGATCCTGTTGGGAATAATCTGCTTCCCCAGGAGCGTACCTATCAACGTTTCGTCCCCCTGGTTTCCTGAGGCCTTCTACCTTTTTTCCCGCACCGGAACAAACAATACCCCCTTTCTCGACTGGACCTGCATCTGGAAATTAACCCCGCGGAATTGTGCCTGCTTCCACCGGAATTCAAGGTGAAGAAGCTAGTTTTCTGTGTTGCTAAATTAAGAACCCTTCTTTTCGCGCCAGCTTGCAAAATTTAAGTGTTTGAACCTCTTTTTTTGATAAATAAGAAGCGGCCTTCAGCCACCGATCGTCATTTTCTTTTCGTGTGCTGCTGTAAAATTAGTAACTATAAATATTGTGTGATTCCTGAAAACTCCACGCCACTAACCATGCAGAGTTATTGAAAGATTTTAATACGGTTGGCCATGGGCGGCGAGTTCTCCCTTTCCCGAACGTTCAAAGTACTCGGTTGTAATCTAGAATTATAAAATCACTTTTGCCTGTCATTTTCGTTGTACTGTCGTTTCCACTAATTTGATTATATGCGTTTTGAAATATTATATCTTTTATTATTGCATTTTGTATTTGTGTGCATGAATTTTGCAAGCTTAAATATATAGGAGGAGGCACAATAAAGGTGAGTTCCATTCCCGTAATCTGTTCGCTTCTCGGCCTTCCACGAGGACCTACAATCAGCTGGATTTGGAAGGTGGCGCCCACAAATTTTGACTCGCCCTGTACACAACTAAAGATTTTCTCCCATAAGCGATTTTCACGAACTCCCCCTACTCCTCTGAGCTAAGCTGTAGGCCGTTTTCCATCTATCTGGTTACGGGTCGTCGGAAAAGCTCAATCGACCCGTAACAAACTGTGAAAGAATAGTACCGAAAATTTGAGAATTGAAAAGAGAGGACTATGGATGAGCCGCGACCAGGTGCACGTTGTACTGCACTAACAAGAAACAATATGGTATGTGTGGAAGGCCTTATTATGAGAAAAAATTGTCGAATTTCAATTAGAGAAATTTCAGAAATTGTTGGTGAGAGTGTAGGGTCTGTCCATAGTATTGTTTGTGGTCTGGGTTACAGCAAAGTTTATTGGCAATGGATTCCTCGTCTCTTATCTTCTTCTTCTTCTTCTTCTTTGTAGTCTCTTATCTAATGAACAAAAATACTTGCGAATAGGCTTATCTCTGTAACACCTCACAGGCACCTATAGGCAAAATGGTGATGACTCTCTTCTGTCAATAGTTGCAGGTGACGAAGCTTGGTGCCATTACTACCAGCCATCCAGTAAGTTATCGTCGATGAAGTGCAAACATTCAAGTTCACCACCACCGAAAAAGTTTAAAGCACAACCTTCTGCAGGCAAGGTGATGTTAACATTTTTTTTTTCGATCATGAAGGACCCTCATTGATAGAGTTTGAGGAACCTGGAGTAAATGTCAATGCAAATCTGTACAATGAAACTTTGAACAAGCTTCATCAAGCAATAAGCTGAAAACCTTAATTTGGGGTGCACACGCACCCCCCACCCCCCCTCCCCTTGGTGCTACGAAGGTTAAGAAGACGCTCGCATTTTCAACAGGGAAACTTACACGTGGAATAATTTTGCTGCACGACACTGCTAGGCCTCATGTTGCTAATGTGGTAAAACAGAATCCTCAACGAAAGAAATTGAGGGTTTTAGAGCATCCACCCTATAGTCCGGATCTATCCCTTCGCGATTTGCATATTTTGGGACCGCTAGAAAACGCGTTAAAAGGTCAGCATTTTGAATCTGACGCAGAAGGAAAATAGCTGTGAAAGACTTCTTCAATCAGCAGCCACAAGAATTCTATGAGCAGGGTAGTAAAAGATTGGGATAGGTGCCTCAACTGTGACGGTAATTATTTGTAATGAAATTGTTGAATAAAGTCTTTGTAAAGCAAAGATGGGTTTCAATTGAACACACGTCGTACTTCCCTCCGTGATCTTCGATGCCCATTCATCGTCCTTCTTCCTATAAGGCTCTAATCTGTTAGTCTCGCTGTCCATCTGCTTCTATCTGTTCGTCTAGTGGGTCCATACCAAATTAATCTCTTTTCTTCGATATAATCCAGTGTGTCTTCTTATACTCCCATTCTTCTTATTCTCTCTTGATTTCTCTCCCTAACAATCTTATTAGCCTACAACTTCTTCCCCAGGCTTCCATCTCTATTGTATTGATCTTACTTTTGTTGTTTTAATTTATTATCCACTTTTCCTCTCCATATGTTGCAATATTACGTGCTATTATATATTCTTGTTTTTACGGCTCTGGTAATTAATTTCGCACACAGAAGTGCATTTAAGTGTTTAATCAAATTCTTGGTTTGTCCTGCGCTGCATCTACCAAGGTTTTTAGCTGCCAACTATTACAATCGATACTATTATATTCTATGGCTAAGGTTAATGCTACATGTATATACATTCAAGGATTATTTCTTCCGCTTATAAGTTGTAAGCTAGAGCTTCACTGATATTATTAGGTACACTATAGTCAATTGTTTTTATTGCTGATTAGTTTGCACTGCATTATTATATGTTCCACTGTAACTAGTACGTGGTACACTTCACATGTTGGTGGATTTTCCTTTCTAAAAAGTACTGATGGGTTATCTGTGCGCGTCTTTAGAATTGTTAAGATAGCATTGTTTCTTCTGCCGAAAATGTGTTGCTCTTGGGCTTCGAAGGGATCATTTAAAATATAAAATTCTCTCCATCATTGTCTAATCCTGTTTCTAATTTCACCTTATGCTGAAATTTAAAAATCCTTCTTTATTACTTGGGTATATAGTAGGGCATCATAACTATGTACTGCTTGTTTTGTTATTGTGTCTACCAAGTGGTTACCTTCAATTCCAAAATACAAGGAAACCCTTGCGAAAGTCACTCGTTTGGTTGTGAAGTTGTTGTACGTTCTGGATTAATTTATAGGTAGAATACATGACGTTCATTGCCGAAAATACGCTCCTGGGGTCAGTGATTATAAAGCAGTTAGGTTGATCAGTATTAGAAATGAATGCCAGTGCTTTCATGAGATCAAATGCTTCACTGGTGAAGACACCGGTTATGGATAGTAAACATATAAGAAGTTTGTTTTTTGGAGTGACTACAGCTGCTCGCACTCTTAGATCCGGTTCGGAAGCGTCAGCATAAATTTTGACATATTCTACGTGTTCGCTCAACATTTCCTTGATATTTGTAATTTTGTTTTCCCGCTTTGCGATATTTTGAAGCCTAAGTAGGATAAATATCGGTGGATTTTATTTTTAGGCTGTGCTCCATATCTAAACTTACATTTTCTTCTGTGGTGCTTAAATATTTTGTTTCCTAGAAATGTATTTTCATTTGGTGTCCGGAAAGTTCACCGACTGCAATTCACCAATGGACAGTTCACCGACAACAACTCACCGACTGGAAAATTCACCGATCGGTAAATTTGCCGCATGGAAAATTCAGCGACCCGCAATTCGCCGAAAAGAAAATTCACCGGTTCTAAAGTTGATCACCGATGATTTATTTCTTAAGATTTATTTTCTAAAATTTATTATTACGATATTAACATATCTAGGTATGTACTAAAAATTAAAACAGTATTATTTACATATAGTATTTGAAAGATTATGTTAATGAGCAGAATAATAATAATAATAATAATAATAATAATAATAATAATAATAATAATAAAGGCCTTTATTCTTCCAAACATATACATAACGGAAAATATATCGAACACGAACAAAATTAATTGGAAGAATCTCAAGGTGTTAGTTCAAAAACAACCCTTAGGTTGTTCTTGTTCTGCCACTAAGACCTTAAAATCGCAAAGAAAATTACTAAATAAAACATAATGCCTAAAGTAACTTAATACTAGATTC
>JABXWE010034473.1:0-24681 GCA_014611495.1 Limonius californicus
TTGCTAGGCAAAGTTGCAACAATATTGGAAAACTATGTGTTTGATTCTACATTTCAATTTTATTATTTTCATTTTTGCCAAATATAACAATTTATAGCAGGTTCTGCATATTTTTTAGTGTATAATATATACACAATGATTCTAAATTAAGTACTGTAACGTTACGGACCCTTGTGTTGTGTTTATCTTGTATTCGTCGTGATTCGTTTTAGGTTCGGATCTAGAGTAGTTGAGCTAAATACGTGGAATAAAACACCAGAGAGGTTTAATACTTTTATTAACGTCAATATTATTAGCTGCAGACAGTGCAATTTAACTATCTCCGGTATTCACCTGTTCAGACTAGGGAACTGCAGGAAACCTAGCCGGGGTAGCATGTAGATCTCAAGTACGAAGATATTTAGATGGGACGTATGGAACCCAATTTAAACCAACAACGAAGAAGCGTGGAATAGTTAAAGGACTAAGAATACCTGTAGCTGCAGCCGAGTTTCCTCCAACGCAATATACAGGGGGATTATTGGATACCTGCAGCTGCTGCCGAGTTTCCTCCAGCGCAATATACAGGGGGATGATTGGATACCTGCAGCTGCTGCCGAGTTTCCTCCAGCGCAATATACAGAGGAATGTTTGGGTACCTGTTCTGGTAGTGCTTCTTGACTGTTGCATCAAGAATGATTCTTCCCTAACAACTTACTTCTGCTTTTATATGCCTGGAAGGGTTGCGCGATCGTGAGAATCTACTGCAGGTGCGCCCCATTTTTAGGAAAAACCCGAATTTTATGGCCCCACCAATTTTGGAACTAATACTTTTCGTAAAAACAAGGTATTTATCTGTTAAAAATCCGAAGGCCCAAACCAATAAATAACGCCTATAATTTAGTATAAAAATAAATTAACTAGGTAGCTGTTAAAAATCTGAAGAACCAAACCAAATAAATAACTCCCACAATCTAGTATTTAATTAACATGTCCATGCGCGGAATCTCACCCATGAGGGTTTAGTTCCACAAAAAAGTAATAATTTAGGTAGATTATGGGTTAAGCTGAACCAACAATTTATCCCAAGAACAGACTGCGCCAAAGACAGCTATCGTGGAATATCCTATGTACTTGAGATCACTAATTCGAAGTCATATTGTTACCCTATTTACCTGCAATAAATAGCTGAAAGAAAGACGCTGCAAACAAATACTTGAAATATGGAATTATAACACTCAACTATCGAATGTGTAGTTGTTTTATAATTCCATTCATTGTACATAAAAGTGGATATTTATTTTATGATTGTTGTCCTCATGAATTAGGTCTACTCGTAAAGGACAGACCCTTTACAAAAATAAACACGTGTTAGGAAACGGCCGTTTCCAAGATAAATGAGGCGTGCGACTTTCGAACATTGTACATGAAATATTTATGCGAGTATAGATCAAAAATAAAAATTATGAGCATAAAGTCCCAAAGTTCAACTTTCTGTAATAATATAAACATAATGGCAAATGCGGTCCGCTACAGTAGTTTTTATTTTTTGTTTATCATAATTTTTCGAAATTTAACTGATATTTTAAGATGCGACGCATGGCCAGCGATGTTACCATCAGAAATACAAATAAATAATGCTATGATACTTAATTTTGTTTTTGCCAGTTTAACAATAGTTTCTTTTAAAATAAAATGATTACGTAATACTGTATAAAAATCATTGTACCTAAATAGCGCTGTTTTCTGAAAGGTAGTTTTTTTAAATTTTTATAAGTGTGACGATTTGGTGGAGTATCTTATAGAAATTAATTTCTTTATAGAGGCACGCTAATACAATAAAAACATTTAAAAATGCAACAGGTTAAAAAACAGGAGGTGTTGTATTAAAAACATAGCAGAGGAAAAGCAGTGCAATACATAAATTATTATTTGGATAACAAAACATTTATTGTTATGTGCATATGTAAAATCTCTAAACAGAATCGGTTATTATTTATATAAAGAAACCAAACAAAGCTTAGAGCGAGGCCTACAGACTTATTAGTTAGTTGCTGTTAATTAGCCTACGGGTTACGACTTTGTGTATTTTTATTAAGTTGTATCGATCGACACAAGTGTTCACATAAACCTATGCACTTTGAGACCTCGCCAATGTCCTATATGTTTTAATTTTTTTCTGGTTAAATATCGTTAGTTTTTACTTTGGTTTTGATCAGGTTCATCCATAGTCTAACTAGTTCTGAAGCGTTATATATCTGCAAAACGTCCTGTGTCATCGGCATGTTGTGGTTGTGATAAATATTGGCCTTATATATATTGTGATGATTTTTGAATTTGTTAGCTTGGTTAATTTCATTTTATAAAGGATACTCGTTCATTTGTATGATGTCTTGGAATTCGGTTTCTTGGTTATCAGTAATATAGGGCAGACCAAGACGCAGGTAACTTCTTGCTTGGTCTGAAACACTGCCAAGTTCGTATTTTGAAAAAACCTATGACAAAAAGAATTATTACTAAAAATTCGAACTAAAAGTTTCTATACTGAAAGAAAATAATATAGTAAGATACAATAACATGCGTTGAGCTTAGATATAAGCCTAGCTCTGATTTTTATATATTTACAGAGAAGTATGCTGCATTTATCGCAACAGTTAGTAAAAATGTGTATCACAAAGTAAGTTAGATTAACTTACTGGGTTAATACTGATTAAGTGAATCCTGTTTCGAGTTCGAAGATTTGGTGGCTGCTTGGCGAGATTTGGATTACCAGCGAGGGGGAGAACAACAGAAGGGGTCTGTGACCTTCCTATGAAGATAATAGGATTTAGATGTCGTGATTGCTTTATAAAAGGTAAATCAATTATACGTACCTAACAGGAAGCACGAGTGTATCTGATTACTGATGAAATACACCAGAAAATAATATCTAAAACTGTCCGAATATTACATAGAGCATTACAGGCATATTAGGTTAAAAAGAACGCAGAACAGGTGACGTGTAAAGGTCCAACTGAAGTTAGCTGCGTAATTGGTAAATCATTTTAAATGTCCATTTTCTTATATAACAGCGAAACGTTATAGAACCGACTTCTGAGACCGAGTTCTCATGTTCATGTTCGTGGTATTTTTTTTAGTTAATATTTGGCGACAAGTCTCTAAATTTGTCACCTGGTGCCCAATTTTTCATAATTTATATAAATTAATACATTAATAAAAATATGATTGCAGAAAGCAAGTTATTCAATTCAATTTCTATTTAACTTTTCAATTTAATTAAAGTATTTATCTTCTTCTTATTGTGATAATTTATAGCAATATATATAAGTACCCGTTCCCTTGTAGTTTTAAAAATGTCTCATGTCTCCTCAAAATTCTGACTATGACTGTAACTAAATTTTTTCGTTTTTATCGTAACCAACAAACTTTTATTTTATAATTTTTTGTTGATTGTGGGAGTCTTCTTTTTAAATTTCGTCTAATACCTGGTATTTTAGAACTTTGTGTTTTTAGTCATTTGTAATGATAGTGGGAGGGGGGTCTACCTGTTACACCTCTCCCAAGATCTTATATTTTAGAACTTCGTGGTTTGGTCATTTGCAATGATTATGAGAGAGGATCTTCTTATTGCACCTCTCAGGATCTTATATTCTAGAACTTTATGTTTTGAAATCATTTGTAATGGTGGTGGGAGGGGGGGGGAGGTGCCTTTTTCTTACACCTCCTCCAAGAGCTCCTATTTTAGAAATTTGTGTTTTTATAGATTTATATTGATTGCAGGAGGAGGCTTTTTTTCTTCCCCAAGACCATAGCTGTCATCGTTTCATTCAAACTAACAATCTTTTTATACTATTATCGGTTTTATTGGTTAGCTGTGTTTTGTATTAGAATACACTAACTAGTTGGTATGTAATATTATCTGTAAAAGTTTAGATTGAATCACTTATGTATACAGGATGTCAATTTTAGATACGTCTGGAAGTAAAATAGGCGCTGCATTTTTCTATTAAACGTTTCTACAACACGGAGGAGAAATCATGATGACACATAAGGTATCCCCTTAGGCTCTGGATAGCCCCAAAAAATTTTTAAATGGCGATGCCCACTTTTTGATACCTCATTAAAAAGCTCTTAGTAGTAGAAATCTTTTTTCCACCGTATGGTTTCGAAAAAAAACTCATAAAGTTCTGAAACAATTATTGCAATTAAAAATTTAAAAATATTAGATTAAATGTTCAAAATAAGTTTCATTATTCTCTAGCAATAGTAAAATCTACTCTCAAATTCTATGCTAACATTTTGGAAGGTTTGTCACTGAAAAGCACGGCACTCCTGAAATATTCTTTGTAGTTGTGCAATGGACTGAGGCTAAGTTTTGTAGACAACAGATTTTAAGTGACCCTACAAAAAATAAGTCTACTGGGGTAAAATCTGGAGATGTTGGGGTCCATTCCATTGGTCCTCTTTTACCAATCCATTGTTCTGAATAATTTTAATTACAATAACTGGTTGAGAACCTTCTGAGTTATTTTTAATTTTTTCCGAAACGAGCTTTGTAATGAGGTGTCACAAAGTGGGTGTTATCATTTGAAATTGTTTTTAGGGTTTCTGGAGCATAGGCGGTTGAATGGGGAAGGTTACCTTATGAGTCATTATGATTCCCCCTCCTTGTTGTAGAAACGTTTTCTATAAAAGCTTAATACCTATTTTACTTCCAGAGTAATAACACATTGTACGTGTTTAAATTGACACCCTGTATATCATACCGTAACAATTCAGTTAATAAACCAAATCCAAATAATATATTAGGTAAGGTAGGGATGCGCAGATCCGTTTTCTGATTTTGGCAATTTTCAGACATGTGTTTTGAAAGGTCATTGCATTTGTTGCGCTGGTAGCAGTCTTATTTCCATTGTTAATTTATTCTTCTTTGCGTGTTTATTAAATAAAAGAAGCGTCCGACATGTAAGTTAAACTTTTACAGTTCTTACAATTGGAATTTGCATCGCATCTCTTTGTTGTTCTGGTTTCTTTGGAAGGTTTCGGTGTTCGAGCTTTGTCTGAATTCCTTTGTTGTTTATCTTCTGGAATTAAACTTTATTTTGTATTCTGTTCCTGACATATGCAAAACTCAACGATAACAACTTCAAAAGTTTTTTAATGGGGACACATGTGGAGGTAAGACCAATCCTTTGTTTTGCTGTACCTCAGTTTCTAAATTAGATGTTAATAATAATAATAGACTCAATTTCAACAGGATTTATTTACTTTTTTGTGCGTTATACGTGTTTCGACATTTTGCATGTCATTTTCCAAAGCATTTCATATTGTAAACATTTGTAGCTAGGGCAACAGCACACTGGATCTTGATTTTGGACTTGGCTATGGTTTTCTATTCCAAAACTTCCATTAGCGGGGAATTTATGTGCTCAATTTTCTCATTTATTAAAGGTGTAAATGTTAAAGTTTGTTTGTGAATTTGAAATGTCTCCAGTATATCAAATGTACGTTTATAATCACAGAAATGTAAAAATATTATTGTATTATTTGATGTTAATGCATGATTGTGTTCTAATAAGTGTTTAGCGTAGTTATATTTTTCTGGGTGTTTGTATTTGTATGAGCGAGCGTATGTGTTTTTTATACCTGGTATCAAAATATCTAATTGTTTGACCTATGTATACATAATTACACTGTGAACAGTTTATTATGTAAATACCTGATTTTAACAAATCGTTAGTTCTATCTTTTGAATAAGGCTGGAAAGTATTTTTTGTTGTTTCATAAATTACTTTCAATGTACTTGTTTTGATTATAATTTTACCAATTTTCTCCGATATTTCACCGAAATATGGAACGCAATCAATTTAACATGTTCAGGGTGGTCTTTTAAATGTATTCTCTGAAGTGCTATTTCATAATTTTTCTTTTTGATTAGCGTGTCTGTTAGTTTTGTGTTGTATCCATTACTGTGTACAATTTGTTTAATAATTGAAATACATATCAGACCTGTAGTCTCATATATAAACGCACCCAACCATATGTTGGCATAAACATTAAATAATACTGTTACTAGTTTAGAATACACATCAAAATATTCAGTTAAAAATTCTTCCGAATTAATCAATAAGTTGTCCAATTTAAGTGATATGATATCAGCATGTTAATGTTTGAATGAAGATTCCGAACTAAGTCAGCTATTCGGTGTAAACCATGTGCTAAACAGGTCACATGTATCATATTTGGATACACCATCTGCAGTCTTCGCATTGCTTCGCACATATATGGTGCAGCATCAATACAAACCACTGGCACTTTTTTATATAAAATTTCAGACGGCCACAGCAAGCTTAGAGAGTCGTTGAAAAAAGCAGCAATTGTTGAATGATTTACTTTGTCCAAGACTTTTAAAGTCAGCAGAAATGATTTATGTTTTTCTTCGTTAAGCCCTAATATACCAAACACAAAATTTGCTACGAATCTTTGTTTTGCATCGGTTGTTTCATTCAAAGACACACAAATACTATGATCCTTCACTTTTTCTCTTAGTTTGTGTAATATTGTTGCATTTAACCCGGAAAAATAATTTTTCTTAATGTCGATTCGGGGAGTATATACAGTTTCGTGTACTTTTCCAAAAAATTGCAAAAAAATTCATTCTCTAATTTAACCAACGGAATTTCTTCATTAAATTCTGAAAGTTTAGGTCCAGGCCTTGGTAAAGCGGAATTAAACTTGCCGTTGGTTATTCTCCCTTTTTCGATTTTTATTACATGCATGTTTACCGGTTTGGAGATGCGTTCACCTACCAGTTGACCCTGCTATGGCCCTCCACGGGACAGACAGACCATGGTGCTGTTCTTCATTCTTAATTGAAGCAAAAATTTAAAATCATCACTGGTGCCCAAAAAGTCAAAATCTGAATTCTGGCCAAATTGAGGAAACACTACAATGAAAAAATCAAATCCAAAAAACATCTCTTTAAAAATGGTATAGCAAATAGTAATGAAAAAAATGTATATCATTTTAGGACATTGTTTTAGTTCGTCCTTCTCCGAAGTCGCCAATAGACTAACATTCACAAGATTCAGCTGAACTTAATCGATTAATAAAAGATTCGGAATTCGAAACGGAAAAGGTAACAGTCGAGGTACTGACGGAAGTGAATAACTTCTCCAAATAAAAGAAACAGCATGTTTTATTAAACCAACATTACTTAGTAACTTTTGGGTTTAATTGTATTTATATACATATTTGATTTAAATTAAACAAATTAATGCCCTATTGATTGCGATCGATAACAACTCACACAAACTAATTTTTATTTGCGAAAAGCCGCATTAAAAGTATTTGAAAAGTCAGTATCGGCATAACTCTGTTTTGCAGGTATGTGATATCAGTTAGACGTTTCTTTGCTTTATTTTCGATTTTACGTTAATACCGCACTAATTTGAACTCGCAGGTTAAATCTATAAGATTCATAATATTTTTCGAAAATTCTTAAAGTTAACATTGAACAAAATGGAGCGTTAAAGAGAACAATTCTAATATATCAAATAACGGAAATGTCAAGCTGATTTGTTTTAGTAGACTCACCCTCTATATTGTTATATATACAGGGTGTATCAGAAATAGGTACAAATATTAAATCTGATGGTAGATTACAATATACACAAACTATGAAAAACATTTCTTTGGCAATGGGACCCTTAAGATATGAGAGAATATCAATTGAAAATTTGACCCAAAATTGTTTGAGTACCGCAGGATAATAAAAACTTGAGTTCAAAGACATGTTATGCAAAGCAGAGTAAGATAGAAGTGCAAAAAATTTTCTTATCACCTGCCACAAACCAACACTATTAGGTAGGTCAGTAATTTCTATTTAGTATGTTGTTGTTATCACAAGCCAGACAAGTTTTTACGTGTTTGCCACTTTGGATTTACTTTACAATTAGGTAATAGCCTTCTACAGCGTAAATGCATTTTCTATGTATCGTTAGCAGTTCTCAAACAAAATTTTATTATATTTTATAATTTCAAAAAAATAAACTTAATGATTTTTGAAAAATGAATAGTACCATTGAATTCTACTTGAGTCAATCCATTACTGGTTTAAATATTTGTACCTATTTCTGATACACCCTGTATATATTTGTATTTATATATTCACATTTTTTTTCTAAAATCTATTCGAGTAATACAACGTTTCAATACAAACGGTTATAAAGTTGTTACGCTCATCTGGTTTTCCCGTATTTAAACTTGAATTTGGATGCTTTTTAAATTAATCTCATAACTTTAATATCTAATAAATAAAGCATCTTACGCCACCTTTTTGTTACTTAAATGTTACTGCTGGTATGTATATGTTGTGTCAGCTCTGTTGGAAGCATTTCCCAGAATTATGCCCTTGAGTGCACACGTTGATGTTTCTTCTCAGAACCTGACATGAAGTAGCATTGAACACATACAGGAACCCAAAATTTAGTACAGAATATCGTGTGGTTTCTTGTTTCGTTTTAAACGGATAAAAATGAACCCCGTTACCCCTTTAACATTCACAAGACGATTCGCCGTTTTAACAAAAACTATGCGCCTTTGTTAATTGTTTCTGGACGATTTAACAATTAGCTCGTTATTTATTCCGAATAATTTTTATTGCACAATTTAATGTAATATGATGTAATTTCAGTTCTTTATCCGTTGTTGCGATTGCCAGTAACATCACCTGGACTGCTTTTTCTCGGTTCTTCCTTCAACCAAAGGCAGCCATCAAGTAGAGAAAAAGAACCTTAAATTTATCGCCGAATTAAGGTAAAAAATGTCCACGTACACAGCTATTAGTTGAAAACTGTCAGTACTGATTTCTTGTTTGCAAAGTGCATCGATTTGAGGAAAATAGAATTAGCCGTTGTTTCAAGTAATAAAGCAGTTTTCAAAAAGTTTGGAAATATTTAATTAATTTGAACAATTAGTTCAGTTCAAGTAGGTACCCCATAGCTGCAGACCGTTGGACGAGATTGGTTTGAATGCAACCTTTTATATTAACAGTTTGTTTGATAGGGATAGCTTGGATTTGCGTCCGAGAAGCCAGTAGTGCTTCCTTAGTTTCAGTCCCAGTTGTTTTCGCTTTTTCCAGCCATGGATTCTCCATGTCAGTCCTTTGTCTAAATGCATCCGCAAGTATTTTATTTCATTGTTTGAGCTAGTGGAGTATTGTTTAAGAGGACAGGTGGTGGGACGCCTTTACATTTGCTAAAAGTGATTTAAGTTGATTTCTCTCTCATTGAACTTAACTCTCCATTTTCTGGCCTATCTTTCCACTTCATACAAGTTCAGTTGTAGAAGTGTAGCAGCTAGTGTGGAATCCTTGCGTTTGACTAGAACGACCTTGTCGTCAGCAAACGTAGCCGTAATTGAATGTCTGTTTGTAGGAAAATCTGCCGTGAACAGTACAACATTGGGCTGAGTATGCTTCCTTGTGGTACTCTGGATTTAATTGGGTACAACTTTGACAATTCTTGACCATATTTCACCAGAAAGCATCTTTCTTCCAAGAATCACTTGAGGATGGTATAGTAGCAGTGTGGAATTGTTTTTTTAAGTTTGTATAAAAGCCCTTTGTGCCACACTCGGTCGAAGGCTTGGTTATCGTCCAGCAAAACCGCTGCGCAGTAGGTACTTCTTTTCTTCAACGGTTGAATTAATTTCATCTACAATTCTATGCACCTGTTGGATTGTTGGGTGGCTTTTTCTAAACCTGACTTGGTGGTCTGGTATTAGGTTCATGTCCTCTCTAATCGGTTCAAGTCTCTTGATGAGTAGTTTTGCAAAAAGTTTGCCCATGATGGGTAAGAAGCTGATGGGTCTATAGGAGGAGGCCTCGCTTTGAGGTTCATCGGGTTTAGGTGTGAGCATCATTTGTGCAACCTTCCTTTGAGCCGGGAAGTAGGCTAGTCTTAACACTGCGTTATATATTAACGTTAGCATAACAACGCCGTTACGGGAGAGTTCTTTGAACAATTGATCTGGGATGAGGTCGTAGCCTGGGGATTTCTTTGGATTTAGATAATTTTTGGCCATCTTCTTTATTTCACTAACTATAAAGAGGTTTGGGAGTGGTGTCATTTGGTAAGGTGCTTCTAGTACCTCGTTTATTACTTGTTCCTCGTTCAAGGTTATTTGAGAAGGTTGTGGTTGGAATACTGATGTGAGGTGGTTGGCGAAGGTTTCAGCTTCCTCTTTATGTGGGCGTGCCGAGGATCCGTAATTTTTTTTGTATGGGAGGTATTAGCTGACGCTGGTGTTTAATGTTTTTGTTGCTTTCCATAACGCAAAGTTGGGGTTTGCTGTGGCGCTCAGGTTTTGTAAGTACTCTTGGAAGGAGTAATTTTTTACCTCTTTTATTAATTATTTCAGTTCTGGGGCTGCCTGGTTGTACCGCCTTCTGTCTGCGGGATAGTGTGTGGATTGCGAAATTCTTCTCAACCGTTTTTTCTCCGCAGCTTTCTTACTAGAGGACACTGTTCATTTGGTCTTGGTCGGCATTTATGGTGTTGCTTCCCATGCAGCATCTTGTAATAATCTGGTAAAATTGTAGACGATTAGTTCTAGGTCATCTTTGGTTTTTAAAGGAATTCTCAAATCTAACTGGTTGTCCAATATTTCTTTGTAATAGTCCCAATTGGTTCTTTTATTGATTAATGTTGTTGGTTTTTCTTTTTCAATGATGGAGGTTCTCACTGTAGCTACGACGGGGAAGTGATCCAAATGTAAATCCCAATTTGGTGTGATATTCAGATAGCCACTTGCGATTCCCTGTGTTAGGAAAAAGTCGTGGAGGTCCGCCCTCTTCCCTGGGTCAGTAGGCCAGTAGGTTGGTTGATATGTTGACAAGTGTCCTAGCTGAAGTTCTTGTACCACTTTATAAAGCATTTTGTCTCTAGCTGGTGGTGATAGTCTGCAGCCCCATAGAGTGTGTTTCGAGTTATAGTTTCCACCAGCCAAGAATCTGCTTCCTAATGATTGGGAAAGTTTTATAAAGCCTTTTTTGTTTGTGGGGTAATTTTATGGGAACTACACCACAGATCGCTAGGGGTTTATGCTAATCTTCTACTATAATGCTAGTGGCTTGCATAAAGTCTTCTTTACATTCTGGAAGTTGGTGGTGTTTAATATGATTTCTAATAATGATGGCTGTTCCGCCTCTTGCAAATCTTTCCGCGTCCGAATGATTTGTTGTGTAGGTGGTAAAGTTCGGAATTTTAAAGCAGGTTTTGTTTGAACAGTGTGTTTCAGAAATCAGTAGTATATCTACGAGGGCCGGCTGAAAACTAATGCACACATGCTTGTAGAGCGCGAACAAAAACAAATAGCAAGATCGGGCAAAAAATACATTAAAATACATTTCTTAAGTTTCAAAATCGTATATTTATTTTTCAGCATAGTCACTGTTAAGGTTAACACATTTCTCCCAACGTGTAACAAGTTTTTTCATTCCGTCACTGAAAAATTCTTCCGACTTTTCTCGAATCCAGGACTTGACAGCTGCCTTCATCTCATCGTCCGATGTGTAATGATTACTCTTGAGGTTTCTTTTGATGAGATAAAAAAAAAATAAAAATCGCAAGGCCAAGATCGGGGGAATAAGGAAGGTATGAAATCGGTTCAAACTTCAGGTTTCGCAGAGCCTCCAGTTGCGCGCGAGGTGTGTGGACGAGCGTTGTCATGTTGCAAGATTATTGGCGCCAGGCTGCCTCTAACACGACAAACTCGACGTCGGAGATGTTTTAGAATCTGTATGTACTGAGAAGAATTTACCGTTGCCCCTCGTTTCAGAAAATCGGTCACATGAACTCGGCGAGCATCCCAAAGCACAGTCAAAAGAAGTTTTTTTGCGGATGGTTGTGTTTTGAACTTTTTCGCCTGAGGAGAAGACGGATGTCGATATTCAGCGCTCTCTTCCGGGTCGTAATGATGGATCCATGACTCGTTCCCCGTTACAATATTTAAAAGAAAGTCGTCCCCTTCGTCACGGTAGCGCTGCAAAACTCGCAGCATTCTAATCGACGCTGTTTGTTCTCGTCTGTGAGACGGCGTGGTATCCATCGTGCACAGATTTTACGGTATCCCAATTGTTCAATAATGAAGCCGACACGTTCCTCATATATTCCAATGTGGTTTGCGATACGCTTTTGAGTGATTCGCCGGTCATTTTGAATCAAATCGTCGACGAGTTTGTGATGTTTATCGTCTGTGGCAATGATCGGACGTCCGCTGGCTTTTCCAGGCTCACAACCACGAAATGTTATTACCCATCGATTTACAGTAGACCTATCAACAGCATCGTCACCATAAACAGCCTTTAAACGACGATGAATTTCAATAGGAGTCACTTTTTCAGCAGTAAAAATTCGATAACAGCACGCTGTATAACTCGCGTTGACATAGCACTAGAACACGTCTCCATATGATGAACGCAACGACCTCAAACCTGCACATGCGCATTGAGGGGGAATGTTACTTCCACATGCCACCTGACGCGCTTCTGAAGGTCATTTCGTTCGCGCTCTACAAGCATGTGTGCATTAGTTTTCAGCCTACCCTCGTATATCATTGTGTATAAGGGATATTTTTATATCTTGCTTGTGATTGAGGACTCCTTTTGCGTTTTGCGTTTCATAACGCTATTTTAAAAATTTGAGCCCTCTTTCCCAGTTAATTCTTCTCTGAGAAGTTTGATTTGCGTCGTTTATAGGTTGTTGCTGGTCTTGAATTGTTTGTTGCATAGTTAGCATAACCGCGGTTAGGTTATTAGATGGTTGATCTGGTGACTGAGGGGGTTTATGAATTTTGGCCGTAATTTCTGTATATGTAGTATATTAAAACGGATAATTTTTTACCGCATTCAATGAAATTAGAACCTTCAGTCTACACTTTCGCTGCTTTAGCAACACTGTGGTGAATTTTATAGTCAAAAATCAGGAGGCTTTGTTTATAATACAGGGAAATCTTTAAAAATTATTGCAAGTTGGGTTATCTATTTGGAAATAAATCACCGTAAAGTATATTGATCACTATAATTTGGCAGTAGTAGGAGACTAGTTTGCCAGTGAATGAACAAAATATAATAAACTTAGTTTTGAAATTGTCAGTTGAAGACGAAATATGTTATTTGCAGCTTCTTTCAGTCCATACAAAAGCAATTAGTGTATGATAAAACACCAATGTAAACCGTCAGAAACTAGATTAGCATTCATGTTTTAAGAAATGTTAATGTTTAGCGTGCAGCAAAATTCATTACATGCGGCATGATGACTTTAGACTAAAGGCAAGAAGATAAAGCAGTAAAGCTGTAGTAACATCAGGGTCAACTTCCGCGTGTCTCTGAATAAGACCATTAGAAACTGGTTCGCTTTTAACGTCTCTCAAAAGCATTGTTTACAGAAATATCTCTTGTTTTTGAGTTTTCTAGCTATAAACGAAAGTAGTGGCATAATGAAAGGTCTAAGGTGGAAAGTAAACATTCATAAGTATGCCAGAGCCGCTTTCACGGAAAGACAATAATTGTTCCAACATGACTTTTCTCGCAGTACTCTTTCTAATTTCTCTTATCCTTACATTGGCAGTCACAATGGAACGCTGGAAGGACAAGGTTGCTATTGTAACCGGTGCAAGTGCAGGAATTGGGGCTGCAGTTGCAGAAAGTCTTGTGTGCTCAGGACTTAAGGTATGTTGAAGTACTTTGATCTGATTATTGGTTGAGGGAGTTCTAAATCCACCTGGGTTTTAAAAACTAACCTTTTCGTAGACAATCCATGATATCCCTGTGTTTATTTTACTCAAAACAAAGGCAATTGACCATGTCTTTCTATCACAGAAATATCTGTTTAGTAAGTTGTGGACTTGTGGTAACTAACAAAATTGGTTACAAAGCTATGGCACCGTACTAATTTTAAGAAAATTAGATCTTGAAACTGGGGTCGTGTACAGTATGTTGTTAAATGATGGTAGTTTGTAATAAATTTAAAATTTATCTTATCTTTTACTACCTTGGCAGCTTTTCATCACAAAGTTCTTATCAATTTTTCGATCATTGTTTCGTTGTATGATAATATTGGATATAAGGTCTATTAAAAAATGGTGTGTAAAAAGGCCGCATCGCAATAAGCAGGGTGTCCTGAAAATGAAGGGACACAAATTAACTACAGTTTCCTGAGGTCAAATAGGACTGATTAAAACAAAAACTTTTGTTAATACTAAAGTACTTCCTTAAGAAGTTATGGTGCAGTAAAGAGGAAACAATATTTTTAACATTGGGTATATTTTAGAATCAAAATGGCGGGGGAAGTTGAACATTCTCAACGTATAACTTACTTAACTTACTTAATCCTTAAGCCTTTTTACCCTTTCGAGTGTTGTAACAGGACGCCAGGGGAGGCTTAGTTTCGAGTTTACCCCTGGTCCTTACAACTTCTTCTTATACCTAATTAAACTAATTTAACCTGCCCGAGCGGTAAGGAGGCTGCTAACCATTAGGAAACCTTGGTGTTATATTGGAACTAATGACTTACCTTGAGCTTATTGTGGTCGCCCCAAAGGTAGATGCAGCACTTTGTTTACATAAAACTAAACTCTTTAACGGCGCAGTTAAAACGAATAAAACACTAAGGGGTAAGTCTAAGTTAATTTATTATAATAATGATATAAAGATGAACAAATAAATGAATAGTTTTAATTGACAGAAAATGCAAACTTGCAACTTATAAGAAGAACTGGGAATTACTTGGTCGCGGAAATAACTAAAGACTCGGTTCGTTACTGAATTTAGAATTTAGGTGTTTTATGAAACCAAACTAGTTCAAGACTGTCTAAACTAATATTTCTTCCTTACCAAGTCAGCTTTTTGGAGGCGGGAGCTTTTCTCAAACTCAGGCCCTTTGGTAAAAACTGTATCAATGGAGCTGTGTTCTAAATGTGCTTGTTGCCCACCATTGGGACGCTTTGTTTACTGACCCCTGACTCTGTAGGACCAAGTATTTAACTTTTAAATATATTTATTGGTATTCGACGTTTATTACTAATTGCTCCAAGTTCTGACAAACCGTTTGGCTAGTTATAAGTTTTTCATAGTCAGCCTTGAACTGTGTAATTTAAATGACCTGCCAAAAGGTAATGTAAGTTTATGATCGGCGAGTTCTTCCCAGTTCTCGAGTGGCAACCAAACAAATGCACATGTTAATTGAGCTCCTTTTTAGCAGCTACAAATAGCGGCTATAAATTCGGAAATGTCCAAACTACAATAAATCTTAAAACATTTAGGGAGGAAGGTAATGTCTTTTCGAACTTTCGGGTTTAGTGTCCGACAATTTTTAACAATGCCCCGCGTAGATCTGTTGAACCTAATTCAGCTAAATTACTATAAATTTGGAAAAGGTCGAAAAGTATACAGTTGTGCCATAACGACCCCAACAATGAGTTTAATAGTTTGTACTTCTAAAACTCTGAAAATCGAAGGGTTGGGTTTCCGGACAAGTTATTAAAATGCTCGATTTTGGAAGATTTATGATTCCTAGAATATCTGTTTTTCTATTGTCTGTTTTCTAAATGGAGCTCTGTTTTTTGCAGTTCCGTTATTTCTCTGATAGGCGTAGCTGTCGAACACTAAACTAGAATTGGACAAACGGTCATAAAACAAATTTGTAATAACAATTTGTTACAGTATAAGGCTGGGTGTTGTTGTTAGACCTTTGCCTGTTTTTTCCATGCCTCCCTCCATTGTATTCTATCTTACGTCATTGGCCTTATTTCATCCCACTTCAATTCCCTCCTCTCTACAGCATTCTATACCTCTACATTCCATATTTTCCTGGGTTTTCCCTTCCCTTTCTTTTTCTTTGTTCTTGCTTCGTATACCCTCCTTGTCGTTCTTTCCTCTCCCATCCTCATTACATGGCCGAACCATCTCATCTGACCCTCTTATGGGTAATGTTTATAATACAGAAGATATTTTTACATAAAAAAGGTGTACTTGTTTCACGCGCATGCGCAATAGTTAAACGCGTTCCATTTTATCTATTGCGCATGCGCGTGACCATCCGATGAACGGTTTCTCGAGGTGTTGGAACAAACCTAGTATGTACCGTTTTCAGGAAAAACGCATCTAAGCATTGCAGTGTACTTACTTAATGCATTTGTTACATATTTTCAAGTTGCTGTCTGTCAGGTTGACAATCTTAAACCAGTGTATTGTTGGTTTGTCTAGTTATTATAGAAATTATTAAGTAGTACTTGTTGTGTTAAGTGTTTTAAATTTGTTCTTAAAGTTTCTGTTTATTAACATTTTGGATACGAAAAAATCAGCAGATAGCGCCCTCTACAATATATGGTAATACTTATAAAATGTGTTGGTTTTTAAATTTGAGAATAAAGCCGGCGCTGAAAAGTTTTACTTTTATAAATAAGTTTGACAAGAAAGCATTCAAATGCAAACATTTAAAAATAGCTTTAATGAACAATAAATTTCCATCAAACGATAATAACTTAATTGTCATTAATTGCAATAAACAAAGAACTTATAACAATATTACAACTTACTTTCGGCTTAGTCCGCATCGTCATTTGGGAACTATACCCAGCATTATCAGGTAAGGACCGACCTATAGCTTGTCTGCCTTTACAAGCATTTGCTCTAGAAGTATGAGCAATATTTGTTCGTAGGCCCTGCTTACCTACGCAGGGACGTGTGCTTATATTATTTAAACCTTGGGGCGGACAAGGATTTGATTTTAATGTATTTTGTTTGTCAGGACAACAATACTTAGTCTCCTTATGCCTGTTAGCTGTTTGTGAACCCCTACAAACTTACGTTTCGCAAGCTTACATCTTCAGAAAGAATAGAACACTGTTCAGGCAGGCAGGGCCTACGAACAACTATTGCTCAAACTCCTAGAGCAAATCCTTGTAAAGGCAGACAAGCTACAGGTCGGTCCTTAGCTGATAATGCTGGGTGTAGTTCCCAAATGACGACGCGGTCTAAGCCTCAAAGAATTGTTTTGAGGATGAATAGGTGTCTCCACCATAAAATTAGGCTTCTTGGAACTCTATCTGAATAAAAGCAGGCCTCGTATGTGAAAAAGTTTTCTCCAATAAGTCGTCATTGAGGATATTTAGGAACCACTGACTATATTCGACACGCTGAGGATATTCGGTTTCATGTAATTGTTGTACAGACTGCAAACGGTAGGGATACAAGAGGATGATATCGTTCTTTAGTATTTTGTGACAGGTGCTAACTGCCAACTGAACTTGTTGAAACAAATGGCGTACAGAGGTTCGAGGGGCATCTTCCACAATCTGTCTTACATTTTTAATTACTTTTGCCGCTCTTCTCGGACGATGACCGCTGCCTTCTTTGCGTGAAATAGATCCGGTCTCACAAAAAACTTCAATGCAGTGATTTAAAGAAAAACGAAAAGTGTTATAAGGCGACACAAGGTTTGGAAATTCCTGGCGAAATTCTTCAAAACAATCATGAATTGAGTACTGCCATACTCCATCAACTCGACGACCGTTTCGAAAATAACATTCAATTATAAAAATGTTATGTACCTACCTGTAGCAAAACCATTTAATTTGAAGTTACGTTACGAAACACAAACAACCGACAGGTAGAGATTACAAACAGTGAAATTGATGTTCTGTAAAAAAGATTCTATGTTGGTTAAAATTATTAAAACACTAACTGTACAATACTTACGTATTTCACTAATGGAATACATAATTTAGTCTCTAATTTTTCAAACTGCAGGCTAAAAATCCAGAAAAGGCTAAAAAATCTAAGTAAACGACCACAAACGGAACAAACGTAAAATTACGTATATTCCCAATGAACTTTTCAGCGCCGAATTTGACGCCAAATTAAAAAAAAACATGCCTTATGTTAAGAATGTTCGTCTTCGCATGAAGTGGATGTGTACTATGGTGCTAGGACCTTACTGAAGGTCTGAACATCAAATATATTTGAATTAAAAGATAAAATTGGAGAGCACGATTTATTTGTGACTGTACAAGATGGTGGATTTCTGTAACTATGTAAACAGTAACAAAAACATATCCAACCCAAAACAAGGCAACCCGATAAATATAGTACATGCGCACTAGAGTACCATACTCAGCTTAATTCGCCATTTTGTTTCTGAAGTATACTCAATGTTAAAACACTTTTTCTTCTTTAAGGTGCCTCATAGTTCTTAAGGAAGCACTTTTGTATTACTGTAAGTTTGGTTTAATCAGTCTCATTTGACCACAAGAAAGTTGCAACTAAGCTGTGTCGCTTTACTTTCAGGTCACGCTGAAGCTTCGATGACAATAGAAAATGTTTATTTAAATTCATTTTAAGGCACTTTAGTTAAGTACACACAAAATTTTAATATTCATATTATTATATATTAAATTTACCTTATAGTACTACTACTAGACTTCATCCTGTTGGGATCAAAATATAATGAATGATTTCTAATATTTAGAGAAAACTTGACTTATCTAAATCAGCTGAAGCTTAACAAGCATAAAGGACCAGTGGTGTACAATTTGTTGTAATTTAAAATAAAATAAGAATTTCTTGGAGTGGATGGCTTCGGGTTTTGTTTGTGGTGGGATGGATGTGAAAGGGTCTGGAAGACGTGGAAGGGTCTGCCGAAGACGTGGACGTGAATGAAAGACGTGGAGAAAGACGAAGTTCAGTAGTGTATAGCACGCGAAGAAGCTCTTAACCGAGATTTAGGGTGCCGTAGCATATGGAAGTAGATTCTCTTTAGTATTCTTAGAAGGGAAAATGAATGCCCAGGCATACATTTGAAATGTCTTGAAAATGGTTATAATGCTTTATCTCCTCTTCTTCGAGTACCCATTCGTTATCGGATATTGGAGATCATCATGGCGATCTGAACTTTATTGACTGCTGCGCAGAATAGTCCAGTTGTTGTCACATTGAACCATTTCCTTAAATTTTGGAGCCAAGATATCCTTTTTCTCCCGGGACCTCTTTTACCAAACACTTTACCCTGGATAACCAGCTGTAGCAGTTCGTATCTTTGACTGTTTCCCATGATATGGCCTAAATACTCCAGTTTTCTTTTCTTTATAGTTCTCACGATTGCTGTTTCTTTGTTTAATCTTTCTAACGCCTTTTCATTACTGACACAGTCTGTCCAAGGAATTTTTAGTATGCGTCGGTATTGCCACATCTCGAATGCTTTAATTTTCTGCTTGTTGCCTCAGTGAGGGTCCAGGACTCTAGCTCGAATAATAATGCTGTGACGACATAGGATCGGAGAAGTTTGATTTTTATTTTTAAGTTCAGGTCGTGACTTCTGAAGAGGCTTCCCATCTTTATGAATGCCGCTCTTGTCTTTTCTATTCTGCGTTTAATTTCCAGGGAGTGGTCCCATTGGTCGTTTATTGTAGTGCCAAGGTAGGTATATCTACTTACTCTTTCTATGTGTTTGCTATTGACTATTATTTGGTTTGGTGATATTCTATTTTTACTTATAACCATGTATTTGGTTTTACTTGTGTTTAACGTCAAACCATATTGTTGATTTGTTTCTGCTACCTTGGACATTAACTGTTGTAAGCATTCTGGACTGTCTGCAAACACTACTGCGTGGTATACATATTTTAAATTGTTTAAATGTTCTCCATTAATCAGTATTCCTTCATCTACATCTTCCAACGCTTCTCTGAAAATCTTTTCTGAATATATATTGAAAAGCAGAGGTTACAACACACAGCCCTGTCGTATTCCGCGTTGTATATGGATTTCTTATGAATTAAGTCCTTCAACACGTACATTGGCGATTTGATTCTAGTAGAGGTTCATGATGATTCTTGGCCATTTAATCTTATGTTTTACATAATTTTTACTAATTTCTCATGTTGTACACTGTCGAACATTTTATTGCAATCAATGAAGGAGGCGTATAGGTCGCAGTTCATATCTTTACATCACTGAAAAAGGACTTGCACACCGAATATCGCCTCTTTTCTTCCTACTGCGGTTCGAAAACTGAATTACGTTCTTCTTGTGTGTTCTTCGCATCTCTTATATATTCTTTGGTGGATGATCTTCAGAAAAACCTTTAGCAAATGACACATAAGGCTGCTAGTCCGATTATCACTACATTGTTTAGAGGGATGGTTATGAATGTTGATTTTAGCCATGGTGATGGTATTTTCCTGGTGTCATATATACTGTTAAAGATTTTAGACAGCCATTTAATTCCGTCTTCAACAAATAATTTCAGAAATTCTGAGCGGAAATTATCAGGCCCTGGGGTCTTTCCGTCCTTCATTTGATTAATAGCCTTTTGAATTTCTCCTTCTGTAATAGAAGGACCTGTTTCGCCTTGGACGTTTGGTGGATGTGGTCTTTCGTCCTTAAACAGATTGGTTACATAGTTCCGCCAGGTATGTATCCTCATTTCCTTGTCAACCATAATATTACCGCTACTATCTGTCAATTCTCGAATTGTGTGTGTTAATTGTGGCGTCCAGCGGCTTCTTTAACTTTCTCGTGCTTGTTTTCCAGAATTTCCATTTCTTCACATTTTTCTGTCAGCCATTTGTCCTTTGCTTTCTTATTTCTTTTTGATTTCTTTTTGTATGTTCTTATATTTTGCTTCATCTTTATTTTTATATTTTCTTCTCTGATTCATTAGCTCTAGAATTTCCTTCGTCATCCATGGTTTGTTTTTATTGGTTTTATATTTCAGGTGCTGGTCACTAACTTCACTTATGCTATGCTGCGTATTTTTTAACTTTTTTTCTATTGGTGCCGTTTTCTCAGTGTCTCTAAATCGGCTTCTAAGTTTGTTATGTACTTGTTCTTTTATAGGTTCTTTTTTTAACATTCTTATTTGCTATTGTTTCGCGTTTACCGTTTTCTTGTCTTTTTTTAACTTCATTCTAAATGTGCTGACTACTGGGTTGTGGTCGGATGATATATCTGCCCTCGGATAGGTATCGACTGAAGTAAAACAGTTTCGAAACTTTAGTTCACTAATATATAGTCTAATTGATTTTTGACTATATGACCTGGTTCGTCCATGGGTGATTTCCATGTGTATAATCGTCTTTTTGGAAGTTTGAAGAAGGTGTTTGTAATTACAAGTTGTTCTTTTATATAAAACTTATTCCGATGTTCTCCCCATTCATTGCTCACTCCCAGTCCATATGGACCCACTAACTTCCCATCTCTTCCTTCTCCCACCTTGGAGTTAAAATCGTCCATTATCACATTCATATCATGTCTGGAATTGTTTTAATGTTGATGACAATGTGCTGTAGAATTCTTCTACTTCTTGATCACTTCCGCCGGTGGTGGGAGCATATACTTGTACAATACTAAGTTTTTTTGGGACAGTTTCTAATTGTATAACTATTATTGTTTCTGATATTGGTATGAAATTGGTTACACTTCTGGCGAGATTATTGGTGACTACTAGTCCTACTCCTTTTCATGCTGACCATCATTGTTACCTGAGTAATACCTTATCTTATGATCTTTTATTTGAAACTGGCCTATTCCTGGCCATCGCATCTAGCTTATGCCCGTTATTCCTATCTTTAATCTGTTCATTTCCTGAATTGTATTGTGGAATTTTCCTGCTTGGTACATAGTACGCACATTCCATGTACATAACTTTATGGTTGATGGAGGGGATACGAAATTAATATAGATCCGTATTACATTTCACCATTGATAACTACACGAAATTTCATACAAATAAAACTTACATTGTCGATTTTATAGGTAGTGGGACTAGCTCGCCGTAAAGAAAGATTGGATGAACTCGGCAAGAAATTACAAGGAAAATCCGGAAAATTTTATGCAGTCAAGGCGGATATCAGCAAAGAAGAAGATATTTTAAAAGCCTTCAGTTGGACCAAAGAAAATGTTGGCCCTATCCACATCTTGATCAACAATGCTGGCCTTGGAAGACCCGCGACTTTAATAGAAGGAGCCACGAGTGACTTCAAAAGCATTTTGGATACGAACGTTCTCGGATTGACTATTGCCACAAGGGAAGCAGTTAAGGACATGCGAGCTAACAATACCGATGGGCATATTATACATATGAATAGCGTTGTAGGGCACTATGTTGCCCATGTGCCTAATATGAATATTTATCCTGCTTCGAAACACGCCGTTACGGCCCTGACGGAGACATTGAGGCAAGAATTGAATTTAATTGGAAGTAAGATTAAGGTGACGGTAAGTAAACGCCGAAATGGGCCCATTATATCCTAGCTTTAATTCCGCCGATTTATACAGTCAAAAGATAAACTTACACAACTGAATGTCTAAAAAAGCATGCAGTGCTGTGGTTAAATGGAAGATGTACTTACCCTTTTGTTTCAGTACCTTGCAGTCTTCAATATTATTAAATAAATAGATTTTGATTCACTTATCATTTAACCTGTTAGTGCATGAGGTCTGAGGATATATTTTTTGTTAGATATGGACTTAGTAAATACATTTTATTCTTTGGCTTTTGAAATGTAAAGTGCTCGTTTGAACGGACACTATACAATTAGTAACAACAATACATCAGAAACTTTTAATTTATTTTTTATTTTATATGATCCATTTTAAAGCAGTCTTTGGGAGGAAGACGGACGTCGCATTTTTCACAAATTTAATGGACTGTTTGGTACCTACAGAGTTTGCGTTGCAATTTTAGTTCGGGAGGATGACGTTCCGTAGATTGTGGGGAGATGTATGGTGATAGATCTTCGAAAATGAAGCATCCTGGCTACTTGGTTATCATTTGGTGGTACTTTCACACTAGAGGATATGAATTTGTAACGAAAATATCAAGTACTTAAGAGAAGATAGGCCCCCGCCATTTTCTTTGAAGCATCGGTGTGTAATATGAAGCAAGATGATGTGACATCAAGGAATGAGAGGACATCATTGATGTCCTCTCATTCCTTTATTGTAACTGGAGGAAAGCTTGGGATGAGTGACTGTAATATTTGCCTTGCTTTTCCAAAAATATTTAATGCAGGTATCCTCATCAACTGCATTGTAGTGGGTTATACAAGTCACAACCTTATTGTCTGTCCATCCGATGAGAGACATCTTGTCAGGAATGTCTGTCTGATAATCATAATGACCTTTTATTGTATATCCCCAACTTGTCCTTCTCGAACAGGATATTTGCTTGTTCCTGCATTTTGTATGGCACCTGTTGCCAATATCCTCGGTCAGCTAGATGACAAAGTTTGTCCTTATTTGTAGATTTACCGTTGTATACGTCAAAAGACATTATATATCCATTAGTTCCACAAAGAGCTTAGTTTTTAAGCACCGAATCATAGAGTTTTGCCCCTGTAAACTTTGCATAGTGGGCCCCGTAATACGGTATTACACTTTCGTCTGTTGATATCATATTTTGCAGTATACCATGCAACTTTAATTCTTCATTTAGATATGTGATCAAAGGCCTAACGTTGAATGTAAATCTGAGTGTAAGCATTGAGATGAACATTTATTAATATTTTCTCGAATCCGTCCAATACTATTTCATAACATTTTTGAAACATCGGGCAAAGTCAACTAAAATATCTTCTTCTAAGAACAGTTGGCATAGCCAGATAAAAAAATACCACCAACGGACTCCGCACTACATGCTGTAGCTAGACGGATCGAGAGATCGTTGGACAGTCGGATGTCCACCCTGGGTGTTTTCATCGACATTGACGGAGCTTTTGACAAAACTACCTTTAACAGCATACAAGCTGCTCTTCAGAGGCACGAGGTCCCACCCGCTCTTAGCGAATGGGTGAGTCATGTGCTGGAATGTCGAGCTGTCCAAATAAAAGTAGGAAACGTCACAACCAGAGGCGTGGTTAGGAAAGGCTGTCCACATGGTGGTGTTTTATCACCACTACTATGGAACATAGTAGTAGACAGCCTTCTGCGCCGCCTGAACGACCGTGGCTTCTACACAATAGGGTATGCG
Source organism: Limonius californicus (assembly GCA_014611495.1). NCBI lineage: Eukaryota > Metazoa > Arthropoda > Insecta > Coleoptera > Elateridae > Limonius > Limonius californicus. The sequence goes on from JABXWE010034473.1 coordinate 24,012, forward strand.
GATGACTTGGTCATCCTATTAACGGGAAAATTCGAGGGAGTGCTCTGCAATCTTATGCAGACGGCCCTCAGAGTAGTTGAAAACTGGTGCACAGAAAACTCCCTCTCAGTGAACCCCACGAAGACGGAGCTAGTACTGTAGTACGAGAAAGAGGAAGATGGGAGTCCTAAGGGCGCCTCTTCTTTTTGGTAGCCCCCTCAGTCTATCAGATGAAGTCAAATACCTGGGAATCATATTTGACAAAAAGCTGAACTGGGGAAGACACCTTCAGGCTAAAACCAATAAAGCCTGCATGGCCTTTTGGCAATGTCGACGGGCATTGGGCAGATCATGGGGTTTATCCCCCAAAATCACCCTATGGCTGTATACGGCCGTCATCAGGCCAATGCTATGCTACGGAGCACTAGTCTGGTGGCCCAGAACCAGACAAACAACAGAAGCTACACGCATCGGACACGTGCAAAGGATTGCCTGCCTCGGTGTAACAAGCGCAATGCGATCCACACCCACAGCGGACTTGGAGGATGCTCTCTGCCTCCCTCCCCTCGACTTGTTCGTGAGGGAGTCAGCGCTAAGAGCAGCCCTTAGGCTACGATCTCTGGGACTGTGGAACACGAAAGGCGGTGAGTGCGGACATACCCGCATCCTGGGAGAGGCTGTTGATAAGACA